>JANHGB010042341.1:0-16074 GCA_026283785.1 Coracopsis vasa
CCATATATGTTTGTATATTGATAATAAATGACTGAAGGCCATATTTAGCCGTGCGTTAACAACAGCTCTTTTTGTGACCTCAGTTTTAAAACTTAACGTTTAACCTTGTGTCTGCAGCAGCTGTGGAACAAATTGCAAATAATTTAAATACCTAACACCTCATTTTAGAGGCTTCAGGGATGCATCAAATGGTAACATGTAGCTCTGTCAGTGGCCTGATGCGTGATTTGAAGTAAATTGCTTTGCCACTCGGGGTCTGCTTTTCTTTATTTTTGAAACGCAATTCAGGATTCCTCTGTCCTTCACAATGTTCTCTGAGCTCTGAACAGCTTTTATTAACTACAAAAGAAGAAAACATTTAAATGGCAGGCAACTTGAGGGCTGCTGGACAAGTTCCACGCACTTTCTTTCTTTCCTTTTTTTTGCATTTTTTTTTTTTTTTTTAAAGTTTAGGAACAGACAGTCATCTGATAATCATGAGTTGCAGCATAGTCACAGAAGGAACTGGGGTGTGTTCGTGTTCATTCATTTCATTACTGGCATTATGTTTATTTGACAAAGTTTAATTGATTCATGGTATTCATGATCACAATTTAAAACTTGAAGTAAGTGCCTAAGAATAAGTTTATCACTAAAGTAAACAATTCCAAACACAAGACTGAAAGCCTGCCATCTACTAATGAAGCTAAGGCTTACTTCTGCATAACTTCATAAGGAAAATTTACATTTCTGTCTGAAGTAGAGGATAGAGATGGAGCTAGTGTCAGAAATGTATTTCTAGTTAATATAGCACCGACTTAATCTGTGTTCTTTTCATTATTAATAGTTACCTTTGCAGTCAAGATATCTTCTAATTAAAAAAGTATGATGTCTTGAAGAAAGGGAGGTGATTTGACAATAAGTCCTGTGTACTTCATAATGTATTTATTTTGTGTGCAGACTGTGTATTTGAGTATTTATTGACCATACAATATTATTTAAAGCATGGCATATCTGGACTACCTGGAAAATACTTTTTTTCAAGTGTTTCATAAATTGCCTGTGAAATTTATCAAATGTATCAAACCATACAAGGACTGTAGCAAGGGAAAACAAAATTGCTCTCTGCTGGTGCTACTTTCAGTGTCTGTGCTATTACCTCTGTCACAGGGCAGATGGGACTGTACAGTTAAGTGACAGTTTGCCTACATCTATCCACTGCGTAACTTACTAGATGATTTTGGTATGTACTGGGAAAACAGAAGAAAGACGTGAAGGGAAGGCTTACTGACTGATGACCTCTGGACTAGACATAACTCTTCTAATGGTTTAGGTATGCATTTAAAAGAAACAAGGAAATACAGAGCAAATAACAAGTTCATACCCTTTTCACACATTTGAGGCAGGAGGCCAGAATGTGATAGTAACCTGGGTAATGGCCAATAAATTGCTTTGGATATGTGCAAAATCAAAGTGATTGGCCTGAGTGAGGCCATTGGTCATTCATGCTTACCACTGAAATTAGAAAGCACTATATATGAAAACAGTATCCCTTGAAGGAACATATTGATGGAAGCCCAGTACCAAACAGAAGCCTGAGCCCAAGGTGGAACTGCTATATCTAACACCCAGGCTGCCCTTGGTCAGGATCAGAATGCCAGAGGGGCGGCCGCTCCCTTGGGGTCTGTCAGGCAAGGGCCTGGCAGCCAGGGCCTGTCCCACCATCCCAGCCAGGAGCAGAATAGCCAGGGAGGCACCAGCCCCAGGTATTGGGCAACTTGTGGTGTCAGGCTGAACATAGGACCTGTGGCTCGGCTGTGGGGAGATGAAGACCAGCCCAGGAGCTGATGGCCCTGGGGTGCTGAAATGAGGTCCTGAGCAGAGAAGAGGAATCCCCAGGAGAGGGGGTCACTGCCAACAAGGCTAGTATTAGCCTTAGGGCCCTGAAGGACAGCTTGCTCAGTGTTGTTTTGCCCCAGGATCAAGGTGCTGGTTGCAGCTTTACAGAGCATGTGTGTGTGTGTTTGCTAGAAATTAAATTATTATCCATTCAGTATTATACTGATCTTGGTTAGTTCATAACTCTTTGGTGTTATGTACCTGAGTGGTGTAATTGTGTTCTTCCAGCTACCTCTTTAAAAATTCCTTCTGTGAAAGTCTCATCCTAAGGCTGGTATTTGGTCCTTCCAGAAGGTGGACCACGTTTCCACACTAACGCAAAATGAACTTTATAGGTGGGCTATTGTGTCTGCTCCAGCATATGGGCTTCTATCCTGTGACATATATAAAACTGTTTTGTTGACTGGGAAATGTTGGATAGATGCACATATTATCTACCCACTGAAAACAAAAGCCATGAAATTCGTAAGCTTCGTAAGTTAAGTGAGCCACTGTTGCCTTTCGCTGAAGTCAGTGGAGAATATGAGTCATGTTATTAGGAAGTTATTTTTCATTGCTTAAATCTGCTTCTAGAAATTCGTACTACTGTTTCACAGGCCCTAGAGTACCCTGCATGGCCTCCCACTGAGATTTCAGAAAGGTCCAGTTCTGTATTAAGTCTAATGCTTTATTTGTCAGTCCTGGCAGACATCTGAGATACACTAAAGTCTCAAATAAGTTTAGATATCTGTATTCACATAACTGAACAGCTGCCAGTGATATCTGGAAAGCTACTTAGTTGACCAAATGTTGATGTCTATTTTAGAATGAGCAGAACAGTTCTATGTGCCTGGATTTAGTCGCTCTCAGCTAGATGCTTTGTGCCGTTTTTAGATGACCAGTGTATCTATGTGGAACTGGTAGATATGACATAAGATATGACTTGAGCTCTTCTAGAGTGACAGCTGGAGGTCAGATTAGATTCTTTAAGATGTCTCAAATGGCACTTGATGCCTACATTTATACAACCAAATAAATCTGCTAGTTCCCAATGTGTACCAAAATTATCACTGTATGTGATTCTTCTGGATTGCTGTTTCCCTAAGAAAGGAATGTTCTTAGGTATCTGACCTTGGCAACAGGTCTAATAAAAAAGAAATACTGTGAAAAGAAAATTCCTTACCACTAGGCTAGATGCAGTAAGAAACTGCACAATAATTTGTGCTGGAAATTACAGTACTCTTTAAAATAAAGAGATAAAATCAAACAACAAATTAATAAGAAAATGAGTAAGAATTACTAGTAAAAATAAACATTCAGTGGAAGAGATTACTCAAAAATGTAGTAAATTCTCCAGCATTTGATGCCTTTACAGAAAGACCATTCTTCCTTCTGAAAGATAGATTTGCATCTTATCATATTTAGCTGAAGTAAAAGATGGAAGTAATGTAAAGAGTTCCATGACCTTTGCATTGACAAAGCTAGATTAAGTAATCATAAGTGAGTCCTCCTGCCCATAAAATCTCTCTGTTAATCTACTGGAAGAAAGTTATACTGTAGAAGCCTGTATCTTTAATAGAAATTTTAATCACTGTAAAATTGGATTGTTACCCTGGTGAAAGAATAGTCTTTTTCCCGAGGGAAGTCTTGCAGTGGGAAGTGTTTAATTTCACTACCTAGTGAAGATGCATTTATTTTTTTTTCAGAGACTAGGGTCAGTCTGTATTATGGTGATATTTATCCTTAAAGGGCCAGCATAACTTTAGTTTCAAAATGCCTTAATGTTTGAAAATAATTTTAAAGATTTAATGTCTGGAATGTTTATAATTTGTTTTAAACATAGACAATTTTCTGTAGCTGAGTATGGGAACCTGATTAAGTAATAGATTTCTGAGTGACGGGAAGCTTGCCTTGGATGAAAATATAAGAGGGCAGACTGTGAGCTAGTTGAAGGACTATATTAATACCTAGCTTGATTCATCCATTTTGAATTTTAAGCACTTGAAAGTATGTCTTTCTCTCCGGTTACTATGTGTGCAAGGAAAAAACAAAAATACTTTGTTAAATTGTTACCTTCTTTCAACCCAAACAAACAGGCTTTCGGTCATTTACTGCATTGATAGAAGTGCTGAAAGGAAGTGTCTCTGAGGCTGAAAGAAGCTGTACTCCTGAAACTGAAATACCTAGTTGATCAATTTAAACGTAAGATTTAGTTGTGGTGCACTTTCTACCTTTAATACAGATCCGTAAATTTAACATACAACTTTAAATTAAGAGTCCCCCAAACAGAAACAGCTGTCTCTTGTTCGCTAATAGGCCAAAATCAAAATATCCCACAATATTTTCCAGGTTACCTCAAGTGAGTCATTTCAGTCACCAACTGAGAAGGCAAACAGTAGTATTTATTATGAGATGAGTTTCTTCAGCAGAGATTATCAAACTTGGGCCAAGTATTTTCATTATCCCCCAGCATTTCACCACAGTCACACATTAAAGTCTGCCGCAGTGCTAGTTTATTGTATGTTGAAACAAACTACATAGCAAAGGCTAGCTGTGAATTTGGAATGATGTCGCACGGCAATACTACACTGTCTGTTGAGCAGTTGTGCTCACAGCAGTCCTGTCCAATTGTGAGACATGGATCATCTTCTGTTATCATGCCAGCATATTTGATCAACCCTAACAATTCTATGATTCTGTGATTCTGTGATTTCTATCTACTGGTTTTGTTCTGCTCAGAAGATTCAATATCATAACCAAATGCAGCTACTAACCACCATAAATTTTGTTGATGTTTATCTCCCTCTTCTGGACTGACTCAAGTTTGTCTATATCTTTTTGTACTGTGTGACTAAAATTGGGTGAAGTATTCCTGATTCAGGCTAATGAATGCTGAGGAGAAAAATTGCTATCATCTATCTACTGTTTACATTTATGTTCATGCAGCACAGTAAGATGTTAGGATTTGTTGCTGCCAGGACATGAGGAACCCTAAAATGACCTCTAAACCTTTTCCAGTAGACCTCCTATCTAATGAGTCAGTCAACAACCTGTACCAATATGGGGCTGATATGTGCAGGGGTAGAACTTTCCATTTCGTTACCATGTAGTTCCTGTTGTCCCATTCCACCAACCTGTTTAGGTCCCTCTGGATGGCAGCTGTGCCCTCATGCATAATGACTGCACACAAATATTACACATGCATAAACCCACAGTTTGGAGTCATCCACAAACTTGGTTAAGATTTCGTTTGTCTCCTCCCCCTCCAGATCATTGGAAAAGGTATTAAACAGAATAGGACCCAAGACAGACTCATGAGGAATCCTACTTATAAATGGCCTCTAAGCAGAGTACTGTCATTCTTTTATTGAAGATCTGAATCACCTTTTGTTCTTGTCTCTTCACAAACTGTGGAAAATCCTACTGGTAGCAAGGTTCATATAGTGAGTGCTGCAATTATATAATGAATTTTGTATAAGATGAATTCTGGCAAATGTGAACTTTTTTTTTTTTTTTAATAGCCTTTGGGATTTTAGGTACGCAGGGTGTATATTCTCACTGTTTCAAAATATTTCCTCAGGTAAGAAGATGATAAAATAATTCCCAAATCAATCAGGAGTTGGCTCTCTGTCTTTCTGGGGATTTGGTATCCTCAATTCACAGCTGATAAGAAAGCAGAGTTCAGTAATGAAGCTATCATGAATTCTTTCATATTTTACATTTATTTTCATTTACTGCCAAAAATGAATACATTTATGGCAAACTGCCTTTGCCAAAATGCTGAACACATGTATATCCACTCCTACACTTCCCACATTGACAGCTGAGGTACTTGTTACAAGTTTTTAGTGACCATCTTTATAATAATTGATTTCTTCAAATCTATGTTTTATCTCATCCTTAGTTATTTATTGCCTTTGCAGAATGACATACTGAATTATTTGAGGTAAGTTTTACCATAAGTAACTAATTAGTAAATTAATAGTCAGATGTAGCAACTGATGGCCAGTTTTGATGGTGGATATGGAAGGAACATAAGAATGTCTTAGAAAAGTTGGTGACAAACTCTGCTGATAAAATTATTCACAAAGTTAAAAGTGGTAGCATCTGCAGTGAATTGTGTTTATATATACAGTGTACTTATCACCAAAGAAATAAGGGAAGAAACACTAGTGAATCAATATAAATGTGTGATGCACCCACACTGAGCAAACTACAATTAGCTTTTGGGTCTCAGTTTCATAAAAGTAGAACTAAAGGAGTTAAAAAGATGAGTAACAAAGTTGCTGCTGAAAGGAGTAAAACAGATTCCACTCTAGAAATGATTAAGGAACTGACTTTTCAACCAGATTAGATGATTTTTCAGCAAGAGATGAGAGATTTGCTTTAAAGTCCATGAAATTATTAGAGGCATGAAAAAAAAGAATGGAGAATATTCGCAGATTCTCATAAGAGAAAAAAAAATAAATCTGAGGTTCAAAGAAGGCAGGACAGTATTTGAATAAAACAACACACATATATACAGCAAAGTTAAGCTATGAAACTCACTGATAAAAATGTTTTGGAAATGAAAAGCTTACATGAATTCAAAAAGCAAATGCAAAACACATGGTGTTGTGAGTCAAAATATTAATCTCCATTAAGGACAAACAAATCATCTTTTGTCTTGGGATGTCTTTGAGCTGCTGATCACTAAGAGGAAAATCAAGGACATATACAACTAGTTTCTTACACTTTTTCTGCTACATCCGAATACATTTGATAGTTTCTTACACTTTTTCTACTACATCTGAATACACTTGGCTACTGAATGAGGGGATAGCAAATGAAATGGACCTCTGATACAACTGTTCTCATGATAGTCTTGACAGTCCATCATACTTTTACACTGTTCCTGTTCTTCGTTACTGAATTGCATAGATTAATTTAGTCATTGCCAAAATTTGATATGCCTCAGTCAGGAAACCTGATAAGTTGCAAAAATGCTACCTCCAAGTTTCACTTGTATAGCAAATCTTTGTATTTACTTATGGCCTTTGTATTTTTGTGGAACAGATTTGATTTTCTTCCTGAGTATACATTAAGCTAGGTTCTGTAAAAATCAGGACTGCTCAGTGGTAGGAAAAAGATGCTGTTATGGGATTTAAGATGTGCTAGGATTAAAACTAATGCCACAGACATAAATACTTTGTGTTGGATTTTTGGGGGTTGCTTTTTGAAGGGATTAGTGTTGTTTGATTTTGGAGGGGAGGGAGACAGTTGGTTTTTTGTTTGTTTGAGGGTTTTTTGTTTCATTTTGTGTTTTGATTTTGGTTTTTTGTTTGTTTGCTATTTCCAAATGACAAATTAAATATGCATCTATAATTCTGTTAGATGTTTAGACTCTGTCCTTTCTAGGGGTACATATTCTGCAAAGTTGTTTCAAACCATTTCAAAAATTCATACTTGCTCTTAAAATCTGCCCACTAATAACACTGAGCATTAACCTTTTAGTAAGGCAAGGGTAGCTTGTACTGAATAATTAAATTATTTCTATTAAGATGTTACACTTTAATAAGAATCTGTTGTAAGCTGCAGTCTGTGTCATCCTGTTCTGCTCTTGAACATCAGAACTCCACATTCCAAAGTAAAACATGATGTTTTTTCTCTGCAGATATTTGCCAGTGTTGCAAAGGGACAGCTGTTTTCTGTGCCCTTGATGGCACTGATGAGACATGATTTTTTTCAGTTGGTTTCCATAAGTTTAATTAATTGGGATGTAGGAAAGAAATATATAATGAGATACAAGAAATATATAATGATATACAATATTGTGATGGGTGAGCCATGAAAGTGCTAATGAGAAACTTCTAATTTCCTGTTTGTTACTGTATGCTATGGGTCAAGACCACCCAAAACTCCTCTGGGTGTTGAATATACTTTAGATACCAGTGCATACAAAAACACAGTACTTCAGCTACATTATGCTTAAAAAGATATGCTGACTCTTTGCTTATAAAGTCAGTCAGTTAAAAATTTCTAAAGAAAGCTGTTCTAATTCTGTATATATGCCATGAATGAGGTACGCAATTACTGACAGGCAAGTGGAAGGGCCAACAGTGGAAGCTAAAAGGAACATTAACTTCTGTCCCTATTAGTGAGTGATATGTATTCTCTGTTATATGAAGGGCAATCTATGCTTCTCCACAGTGTTCATACCTCCTTCCTGATCAGTACTGCACCTGAACTGAACCCTGCAGTGAACAAGCCTCTGAAGTAAAGATCTGTAATATGCAGAGTAAGTTATAAAACAGAACATTTATTGCACTAAGAATTCCAATATTTTGTGAGGTTTTGATTCTATATTAAAAAAAAGTAAAATGTAACAGAAGTTTATTATAACATTGAATTAAACATATCAAGTGTTGTCTTTAGTTATTTCTTGTACACGTGTGCATATGCACTTGAGAACCCATTAAAGTTGCATTTATCATTGTGTTAATGTTTTACTGCACTCAAATGGAAGATTTTAATCTGGTCCAAATGAAATTATGATATTTTTCCTAGAAAATATTTTGAACTTAACAAAGCTGTTGCTAATAGGAAACTGTTCCATCCTTTTTTTTTTTTTTTGAAAGAGCACCACTTCTTTCCACATAGCCATTAATCAAACCACACTTTAGCACCTCCGTTTATTATTGACCTGACCAAGAGGATATAGTCCAAGTAGTCAAGAAGCAGTAAATTTGCAGAAATATTAATATGCTCTAGCTCCATCTAGCTTTTCTTTCAGAGTAACTCATATCAGACCAAAGTTCTTTGAAAATGGGGTGGCACTTGTTTGGTCTGAACTGATCATAGGACAATATCAGAAGTAAACCTTGTGGTCACAATTAAACTTGAGAAGGAAGGTGAAACTTTCCTGCACTCCTGTACAGGTTCAGTTTGGGTTTTTTGTACAGGTTTTTGTCTGTTTTTCAGTAGCAGAGGAAAATGAAAAATGTAGATTCTTTCACATCTTACATTACTGGTATTTCATTTCTAACTATTAAATTTCTTATAAGCATTCTGATAGTAATACAAAGGCTCTAGCACTGTTGCTCTGAAATTAGATATAAATAACTCAATTTCATTTTACTTTATCATGCATTTTATAATCCCAAGGAAAAAAGTCCCAAGGAAAAAAAAGCCCCAAGGAAAAAGAAGTTCCACGGAAAAAAGTCCCAAGGAAAAAAGGTTACTTCTGTAATCAATATTACTGACTTCAGTGAGGCTAGTCATGGTAGTATGCTAATAGTTACCAAGAAAAAACATTTTTTAAAGTGAAAATACTATGTCATCCTTAAATGGCTGAGAACAATGTCAGAAAGGCAAGGAAGCAACCTAACTGAGATCACACAGGATTAAAATTTGCCATATTATACATTGTCCCCAGCAGCCCAGCCTCCTCCTGTTCTGTGGAGCACCTTCTTGCCATTTTGTTGATAGAGTGGAAGTTGGGACACTGCTCAAACAATGACTCTATTAAAGAGAAATAGTGAACTTTTTGCTGGGAGGAGGAGCTAGAGTGATTGACAAGGAACCTGAGCAGGTTAGAACTCCTGATGATGGTATTGTCAGACAAAGGCCTTTTAATATCAGATCATAGTCTGTTTTTCTTCTCATTTTCTTCTTAGATTAGTACCATAGCATTCTAACTTTACAAACCGCAGTTTGTCAGCAATCAAATATGAGACCTTAGAGAATTCTGTAGGTAACTGTGATCCTTCCCCCTGTATGTTTGTGCTTTTTAGATCAGTCATCCTTAACACTGTTAACAGTAGTCTATTTCCTAGATGCAAATTTGCTCTCTTACTCCCATAGGAAATAGAGAATCTCAGGTACAGGCCAGTCATTTGTCTGCTGTGCTTAATACGATAGAATCTGCAGAGCCTTTGTAAGAATTCAAGTCACCAAGACTACTCTTCCCTTTCATGACTTCTCCTTTTTGGTTATATTTGGAGATTCTGAATTGACCTTGAATTTTATTTCACATGAAGACTAAAACTGACTTCAGTGGAATTTAAACCCTGTCCAAGTGTGCTGATGAAGGATGCTTGGCAAGTTGATTTTGTTTTTTCAGGATGTTCTGAAAAAGAAACAGAAACACTGAAATAAGCATAAAATAGTTTTCTGAATCCTTCCAGTAACTTGACAGTGGGAGCACTGAGCATGTTATTGTGTTTACAATTACATTTTAGGAATCTTTAAAGCCCTCAACATCTTGGTGGAAAGATGTAGCTTTAACTTTGAAATACTGTCATTCTTCTGGAATTTCAAAGGAAATAAAAGTCAACAATAACACTAACATATCCCACAGAGCTAAGTTATAAATGTCTTTTTTCACTCTCTGCTCTGAGACTGAGAGATCTCTGTATTTATTTCAATTTCATTTAACATATTTATAATATAAAATATACTTTTACTGACTTACCCATAAGTTCTTCTCAGAAATAAGCTAAAAATATGCCATTATAAATGTATTCCTTTATGCCATCAAAATACAAATACAGTTTATACCAAAACTATAAGTAACAAGTTTAGGGGTGTGTGATATTTTTCTTAAGGCTCTGAATTCCAGTCGTGTTAATAAAGCATACTTCTAAGACAAACATACTAGGACTCAGTATAATAGCAATAAAATGTTCTCTGACCAAGGAAAGAAACAAAACCACATGCATACACATACAGGTATGTATTTGTAATTTATGTTCCCAGTGTTGTAACTGATTCTGTCTCCTGTCTCTTCCTCCAAGGGTTTTCCCTTAACTTCCGAAAATTAACAGTTGACAATGCATTAATTTCTGCGTGCATAAGCATTGCTTCATGACAGAATTCAGAATGTGTTGTAAAAAGATTTCAGTTAGTTAATTCAAAAGCAAAATAAGCTGTGAACTGACATAAAGCACACTTTCTGCAGTCAAAAAGAAGTGATCAAATTTGCAGGATTTAGAGATTTATGTTTAAATAATCTGTATTTAAATCCTATAGTTTTGTTTTTAAAGAAAATCCAAGTTACAGATGCAAAAAATGAAAAAAAAAACCAAAAACAAAAACATGAGGATAATGCTAATACCTAATAGATTTCTACTACATTCAAACCTAGTTCAGTCAGGACATACATCAAAGTAATTCACATCAGATGCTGGCTCAGTATTGCTGAGCTGTTTCTCTAAAGAAAGAAAACTCAAATTGAAACTCTAATGCAAATTAATCTGGAAAAAAAGTAATGATGTAATTTAAATCTTTCTAACTGGTTTCTGTACCTTCATATTCCAGATGTGTACCTCACTATGATCTAGGGAAAAAGATAAATTTGTAGCTACTTTTTTCGTTTCTAGTGATGATGTTCACGTTTTTTTTAATTGGTGTCTCTTTCTTATGATTATGCCTATACAATCACATCTTTCACATAAGTGGACTACTACACTTCTGCCTCCTGAACACCAGCTGTGCTTCACTGGTAGTTATTGTTGTAAGTCTAAAGCAGAACAGCTCAAAAACGGTTCAGCTGACAAAACTCTGCTGTGCTGAAGCAGTAGGCCACCATCTGCATTTCTCTCCTGAACTTGTTTTTAACTAATATATTGTATAACTGAACAATTTTACCCTCCAACTGGGAAGCTTATTCTCGTTTCCTTCGTCATTTCCAAACAGCTCATTTTTTTCCTTGTTATTATCTCCACAAGGCTGCAAATTCTACAGAGCTGCAGGTGACTTTCAACAGAAGTGAGGAATGGATACAACGGATAATTTAAAACAAGTTAGACCTCAACAGAAAGGAAAAGTTGCCTGCAGAGTGAATGTATCAGAATTCTGATGATGCTTGTCCTGCTCTGTTTTGAAAGATGTAGTTATTCTCATGTACTTAATCTAATTTACCATTTCTGAACTCACTGCCAGATTTCCAGATCACCCAAATTATAATCTTAACATCTGCCCTTTTCTTCCTTTATATCACTGCAGATAGGATTAAAGTTTTTATCTGTACAGATCTTTGTGGTTTTTTTATGCCTCTGACAGCTTGGTAAGCAGTTTCACATCATGTTTCAAATTTGCATTTGATGTTGAGTCGCTTTCTACAGATTATCTCAGCTGGAATGCCAGAGGGCTGGGGAGGAGGGGAAGGGCTTAGCAGTTGTGTCCTGCAAAGGAAATCATCAGTTATTCAAAAGCACAATGTGGTGTTCAGTTCTCAGAATTGCATACAAAGCTGTGCTTTTTCTCTTACCCTCTGACCTTGAAAATACCAAAGGAAATGGAAAGATGAGAAGTTAGCATATAAGAAAGAGTACCGCTCAAGTACAGAGATTTTAAATGTAACTGTGATTTGAGGATGGGCTTATTTTGGATCTAGGTTTTTTATTTTAAAATATAAACTCTCTTCAACCAGTCACAATCCTTGAGCTGGCTCAAGTCTGAAAAAAGTCAGAAATGTAAATACTGGTATTCCACAAAATGTCATGAGCAATGTTTATGAGTTGGACTTTTACCTCCATAAACTTTTAGATAGTACAAAATGTCACTCCCTAAAAAGAGACCTGTTCAAAATCCTTACATCTATTATAAACTGAGAGGTTAAGGAAGGGTTTGTATCTTACATTATTTTTCAGATATGACTAGAAAGCAGCTCTCTTTCTGGCCACACTAAATAAGTTTCCAAATAAAGAGAGTTTAACCTCCAGGGTTGTTATGGGAATGGAGGATAGTAACAGTACTCCAGGAAACAGGCCTGTGGTAATTTTGACACTGATCAGTCTGGTGCATGGTGACTGCCTTGTTCTGTTCCATAACACCTTTTATCCAGGAAGATCAAATATGACATTAATTGTCCATCCACTGTCTTCTAGATACTTCTGGATATGCTGTAGAAAGCTGTGAAATAAAGGAGCAGTTAAAGCACTGACACCTTTTTGCTACTGGTACAGCATATATGGAATGGGTTTTAGAGGTACCACTTGGGTCAGGGTTGGTTTTAAAATCTGCCCCAAGACAGGAAACTTGAATTAATGAGCTAATCTCTTTCTCATCATTAAAGATTAAAACAATGCTCTGAACTCTGAGAGAAAAAAATGTTGCCACAGTGCCCCCTGAAGTCCTTCTCCCATGAAAGGTCCAAACTAGTGTATTTGTTCCAGTGTACTGATGCTTCTTCCCTGCCAATGTGGATAGGTTTCTGTATGAGAAAGAAGGGAAAGAAGAATAATTTGGAAGGGAGTGCGTATTAATGTGTACTTAGATTATACTGTGCATAAAACATGGGTAGGGAAGAACCTAACTCTGGGAGTCACGAAATATTCCTTGATGATGGTTTTTCTTGCATTGTTATGCCAGGTATAAATGCTAAATTCAGAACCGACTGGCTGAAGAAAAGAAGTGTAGTAGAAGAACTGTAATAATGTTTTGAGGAAGATTTGTGCTCTAGAGAAGATGTGTAGTTGAAATTAATACATATTTAAATATTTAAAGGTTAAATGCAGGATAGCCACATTGGATAAAGAAACATGTTTCACTGTGGCCTCTGTGGATTTGTACATGTAGCCCCACTCTTTTAGATATTGAACTGCTTGTTTTACATGAGACTAACAGGACTACAGAAAAATGTGGGTAATCAACCATCTATGTGGATAGGTGAAGGCATTGAAGCATCATCTGTAAATTGTATTTGGTATCATTATCTTTTCTAGCTACTTTTTTGAGTGGAAAAAAAAGAATCAACTCTGTGCTGGGAATTCAGAACTTGGGATTAATTACAATTTGAGGGAGTTTTCCTTGTTAAAATGTTGTCCTGGTTTCTGCTGGGATAGAGTCAATTTTACATTCTTTGGTTCTCCTACTCATCCCCCCTGGGGTGGGGAGAAAGGCAAAGGTGGGGTGTGTGAATGGCTTCATGGTGTTTAGTTGCCATCTGGGTTTTAACCATGACAAACGTGAAGCTGGTATTTTCAAGTAGATGGAGGTACTTTGACTTTCAGAAAGCAATTCAGTTGCCTGCTCATACATATCTAGTTCAATTTGCTGTATCTTAGGAGTCTGAGTCAATTTACCTTTTACAGAAACTGTAGGAGATTTGTAGCTATCTAATGAGGCAGATGGAGAGCAATGGGGATACTCATGGGTGTCAAAAATGTCTCTGGATAGCAATCTATCTTCTGGTGCCTATATCCCACTTTCAGGTCCAGAGAGAGCCAAAGGACTGTTGGGTTAAAGATCATAGACTAAAACTTACTTTGGAAGTCTATAATCAATAATAAATTGTCTCAATAGTAGTGCTCAAAAAGATAGGAAATAGACAACATCATGCAAAAAGGTTGTGAGGTTTTTGCCTCTTCATGCAGGCTGTACAAAAATATAAATTTTTAGGCCACACATTAATACACACTCTCCAACAATAAGAAACAAAAACAGTGCCATAAATGTGGAAATAAATGAACTCCCAGGCTGCATCAGTATCTCAGACTGCAAGTTCAGCATCAACATCAGTTGTTTATAAAAGAGGATGTTGGTTTTTAATGCAATTACATTTGATTATTCTGGTGGTTAGCTGCACACATTTTCCTGTGACTTCCATAGGACTTGTTCACTTAATGGGATTACCTTGTTCATTTAATTCATGATCCTACATTTTGCATTGCATAGCTGTCTCTGGGACAGAGGACTTAAAGGTTTTTTGAAAAGCCTGAGGATGAAGACTGTGGGAAGTCAGGTTAAACCTCTTGACATAAAATGCCTACCTTAGCAATATAAGGAAACCAACATCTGTGAGAAAGTTTAAAGCGTAAAATGTAAAACATGTATGACTTTTGTCAATGCCAGTGAATGGTGTCTCAACAGGTGTTAAAATTCTCCTGTGACTATCAGATCAAGGCATTGGTGTCCACATCCTTTTCTGCTCGAATTAACATCACATCATTCTTACTAAGAGTGATTCTATCATTTATTTTTAAGAGCTTCATGCAAATATGTTTTCTACAAAACAACAACTTTCTCAAATATTTTAAAGAAGTGTTGGATTTGCATCACTGAGCAAATTAGAATATTCAAGCTTTGTAACAAATTGGAAATGAAGTAAATCTTCATTCTTATCAGGAAGCTAGGTGTACTGTTCTCGGTAGTTAATCATAAAGAGAAAAAACTGAATATGAGACATAATCCTCTATATTACAGAAGAAAATGTAACTTACGAAAGTGATCAAACCCGAGATCATTAATTCCTACTAAAAAATGTCAAAAAAGTATAACATTTGAGGAAAAGTATGGAATATCAGAAAAAGCTTCATAGTTCATGACAACATAACAGTGTAGCCAGAAATGACAGCAAGAGGGAACTCTTTGAATTCTGTTTATTCTATCATCAGTTTTAATCATAACTCATACAAAAAGCCTGTTCATTCATTCTGATAATGTTTGGGGATCTACTTATGCCAACATTACTACTGAAATTAAATTGATAAGCATGACTTGTATCAGAATGCAGTGTTTTAAACTGAGAAAATACTATTAAAAGTACGTAAATTAATTTGAAAGTAAAATAAATCCTATGCAAAGGTTTTATTCTCACTATTCACCTCCAAGAACATCTTAGTGAACAAACCTGTAACTACAATATACAGTACAAAAGGAAATCAAGCCATAGTTATCTGTGCAAATATGTACTCTGATAGATATTCATAAAGATCAGCACATAATACAAAGCACATAAGCAACTCTGAAAACTGGGCAGGTTTAGGACTAAGCAAGCAGTCAACAAATATAACACTACCTGACTATATTGAGCATTTGTGCATTACATTAATAAAAATGTTTATACAACTGGTAATTGAAAGTAACAAAGATACGACAAAGTAATAATGACAGATTCAAGTGTATAAAGGTGTTCTGAGGTCTTAATTTCCATTTTTAATCAGCTTTAGCTTGATAAATAATCATTACAATGAAACAGCCATAAAAATTTTAATAAAAAGAAAGGCCAAGTTTTCACTTAAATGCACACATTCTCTCCTGCCTCCGGCAGAACACTGGACATCAAATTGTATTTCTGACTAGCCCATTTATACTTACTCCCTTTCAATTATTTTTCTTATTGAATGCACATTGCTTGTGTAATACAAATTTAGAATCGTAGAATCATAGAACAGTTAGGGTTGGAAAGGACCTTAAGATCATCTAGTTCCAACCCCCTGCCATGGGCAGGGACAC
>JANHGB010042342.1:337-13613 GCA_026283785.1 Coracopsis vasa
TGATTATTCTCCTTTGGCTTTTGAACAGCTCCAGCATGTTCACAGTAAGAGAATATTTTTTCTGGGTAGGAGTAAATCAGGAAGAATAGTAGTGCCACATCTTAATGCAAATGAGTTTGTTAGGTTTATGTGGTTATCAGCACCAGGAGGAAATGGCTTTAATGAGGAAACAAGCTATATAATATAAAATAGAGTCTTTCATTAAGAATGAATGCTATTTTTCGGATATTATTGCTCGAGAACTTGGATGAAAGAAAGATCTTACAGTCTTGTGACTCAGTAAGCTTAAAATCAGTAAACTGGGGAGCCTTGGAAGTTTCAGCCATTCATCCTACTTTGCCTGGCTGAAAGTAGCCAGCTTGTTTTGACATCAGTGTCTTATAGTGTGCTATGTCTCTGAATATTGGTAATGTAAAATTTCACATTTTTCTTTTCCTGTCCTCCTTTTCTAGCCCAGTAAAACCTTTCAACCATCACTCAAAACTAAAAAGAAAACTAATTCTACCTGAATTCCCTGTTGAATATTACGCTTCTAGCTGAAAAGCTATCTTAACTTCAAGCTGCAGATGAGCAAAACCAAGGATCATGGGAAGTTTCACCAAAATTAACCTGTTTGGGAGGAGGGAGAAGTAAGGAATGTTAAAACTGCAGGGAAAGAGCTGATGGAGGAAGCTGCCAACAGGTCTTCCTGGAAACACATTAGTGGCACCCTGTATGATGAAGATCTCTGTCCACCACATTGGTGATTTCCACTTGCAGCCAAATTTGCTTCACAATGAAAATGAAAGGACAGGTGATACTTTGGTTTTGTACATGATGGGGAGAATGGGTCAGTAAATTCTCCCATTTCAGGAAAACAGAAAAAGTAGAAGGTCTAAGGGGGTTTGTTTTTCACTGTGTTAAAGCAAGAACATAGTTTCTGTTTTATCTTGAATGTCAGAAAGGACTGATAGGTAGAAAGGCCTATAAAAAGCTGGATCTTCAATAGCAGCTAGGTGACATCTCACTACTGATGCTCATAGCAGGAGATCTATGGAGCTGGGCTGTGACAAACTTGTATGTTCATTTTCATTTCCTTTCCTAAGCTCTAATTTGAAGTTTCCTAGAGAACTAATTTGGGGTTGTGGTATGTAATATCTGGACACATATCTTTGAAGTACAATGTCTCATGTAACAGCTTCTTAGAGTGCTAGCAGAAGGCAGCTGGACCCTTGCATGATAGTTGTTATCAAAAGGATAGGTGTTTTCTAAACTAGCTGGGTGATAATATGTTTTGGATATGTTCTTTCAGGTGTGTTCTACCATAACACTCTGTCTTCTAAATTCATCCCACTGAAGCCTGACTTCCTTCTGTAAATAAGTACTGATGGGGGCTTCAAGGTTTTGTTTTTTGTTTTGTTTTTCAGAAATAAAGGAAAAGGTTCTGTGAGATCATAACTGCATTTTTTGGTACCAGCAACTAGCTAGAGCTGAGTGTCACTGGTCAGTCTGCTGTCATAAATACAAGGTCAAAAATGGTATTTGGAACTTGATGTGAGTGATTTGAAATGGCCTTCTTTCATAAAGAACGGAAAAGATATGTCAAACATGTCGTTTCCAGCCTACTCTGTACCGGCTTTCTAGCTGTCAACAGGACTTCATGGGTATCATGTCATGGCCAGCAATGAAGGAAAAAAGCCATCAGAAACAACACTTCATCCTGATGTTTTCTGCCATTTTCTGTAATATTAAGTTAACTGCTAATACTAATATAATCCTTATTTTCTATCCAGATCAGAAATTAGGATGAAAAGTCTCTAACATATCTGATTGCATATTACTATCAGTTGTTTAAAAAAGACTGTTATTATATTTTTTTAAAACAGTAAAAAAAAAAAAAAGTCACTAGCAAGAGTTGGTTTTCTGGTCCAGGAGTCACGTTGTTCAATTAAATGTGTTGGCATTTGTCTATGCAATTATTTTCTTCAACAGCAGTCACAATTAATAAGTCCATCAACTTCCACTGTTGCTGTTAAACTCAATTTGCAGTTGTCAGGTGCTTTTTGGAAATTTAAGAAGATGATTGGCTGAAATTCTAGAAAACTCCATCTGGCCTTTTTTTGGTCCATAGAAGGAGTAACACATAATCTATTCTGACCGTGCTGAGCAAATATCATCACCTGAAATTGTGAAGTACCTATGGCTTTTTTGGTTTAGCACAAGAAGAAAAGCTTGACTCTGAACTTAAACAACCTGGCATATGATGTTGCTCATCACCACCAAAAGCATTTTTTAAAATTGCCATCATTCTGTACCACAAATCTTGCAGGAAGGGGAAATGCATTATTGCAACTCCAGGAATAGTTTATACTGAGAGCAAAGTTTGTTAAATGTGATCTGTCTTCTATTGCACAACTGGAAAGAAAAAGTGCTAGGTTTTATAAAACAGCTTCACCCTACATTTACACCATGTTGCTTTTTTAGCCGGCAGGAACAGACTCTGCAGCTACACTAACAGCATGTTCCTGCTCGCAACAGATAAGAAAATGCTATTCATAATGCATTGATTTTCCTTCTAGTGCAAGGCAATAATGATGCTGAAGTTGTAATGACATTAGCAGATATTTAGTATAGATGTGGATGAAGTGTGCAGTATTTTGTATTTACAGGGCAAATTACAAGAAGATTTTGTATATTATGCTCTACACACGCACACATACACCCCTATTTTGACTTTTTAAAATCTTTTTGTCCTTTATACTTAGCTTCTGTTCTTCTCCCTTTCATCCATAAGGCCTAGTTCTATCTGAATTATTTTTGGATATTGTCCCAGATGCCACAAGTTGCTATGATAATTTATAAATAATATAAATTCGGTAACCATAAAATTTGGTTCCATGTTTCAAATTGTTTTCTGTGATGTTCTTGTCTTCATAGTGACCCTTTTTGATAAGCAGTGGTTTGCATTATCAATTCCACTTGATCTTTCAGGAGATTTACTATCCCTGTTTTGTGCTGGGAAGAAAAAAGTAGAAGCAACATCTGTCTCGCTTCATGCATATTGAAATGAGCTGGGTAATGTGATATCATAACTAACAGGAATAATCTTAGCAGTTTTCCAAAATAGCCTGTTCAGTAATTTGCTATTAACATTGTGAATTGGTCTTCCTGGCTATGTTTACTTGGGATGTCTAATGGCTTTGCCCTTACAATTCTCTCTGCCTCAGTTAAGCTAATAGCTATGACCCTTTCTTGTTAGCCTGATGCTCTTCCTAATAGTAAAATGAAGTTGCTGACTGATGCTATGTGAAGTACAAGGCTCAATTCTTGCGGTCAAATTTTGACCCAATGGGGTAAATTTTTTTATCTGAGAGGTGCTTATGAACAACATCAAATGGGGAAAACCTCTTTGGTCAAGGACTTTTGATCTTTGAAAGTGTTACAAGGCACTTTACTGCACAGTATGTACATCCTGACAGCTAGTGCATACTGTGTTGGGATATGGCACTGCCTTTAGCTCTTCCTTTTCATCCCTAATGTGTGGTCTTGGAACTATGCCACTCATTTTTATATGTATCCAACTAATTCATATGGGTTGGAGGGAAAATAGAACTTGGTTAATCAAAGTTCTTCAACTCACTGTTTGAGCAAGAATTTGACATTTATTTACAGCTATGGTGGTACCTTGCCAGAAGGTTATTTACTGGCTTTGCTGCCATTTCAGCAGAAGGCATTGTCAAAATTAATTTCATTTTCTTCCAAGATTTCAGTTCTTTGATTTTTATACAGCTGTGATCTTTCTTTGACAGTCTTTTTCACTTTCCTGATAGATGAAGTAAAGTGATCTATTAAACCAGCATTCCAATTTCAAAATGTCTTTGCCACCTACATAACTGTATAGACTGAGATTTGATACTAATAATATTTCATCAGTTGGTTCATAAGTAAACACTCTGAAACCTGGGATGCAGCTGTTGAAACCATAATAACCATTCTTGACCAATTTCTACAGACCAGAAGTCTATGTCAAATATCAGATATCCCAAGGCCCCCGTCAACCTTTCACCAAACTCTGAGTGTGACAGAAACAAGGAGGTTAATGATAACTTCTTTACAAAGAAAGAAATATGACTCTTTTTGTAGAAGTAGGAAACATTAAGCTGTTGTAAAATTATTCTAGAAGCTTGTTTGAAACTCTCAGCAAAGCTGTTTCCTAATTTCTTTGTTTCCTTGCTTTTGTATATCTTCTTGCACATTCTCTTTGTAAACACTTGTGTTGTCAATTCCAATTGCTCGTTTCGGAGAAATAGCTTAAAGACTTTCATTGTCCTGTCTGAAAACATTTGTTCCAGCAGACATCTAACTCTTGCATCAGGTAACATGTAAACTTTGCCTCCTATTCATCAATCTTACCAGCTCATTCTGTAAAAGTGCAAGGAAATGGCTCTGAGTGATAGAGGATAATATATTTCTTTGCTATTGCTACATCAAAAATTCAGGTTGGCTGTCTTAAGGATATTTGACTAATTAGGAAAAAGTGCCTTAAATAAAAAATACAGAAAACTGCAGTGTTCTGGAAGTCCTCCCTTCTGGAATGACACATATTAAAATAATCTTTATTTATATATAAATTAAGCAAAAATCTGATTAATATTTAATTATGGAATTAAATTCATAGTTAATCAATCATGGAAGTCAAGCGGTCAAGCACTGGAAATGCTAGCAAATCATATCAAGTACTAAAGGCTGAAAAATTCTGTTCATCAATCAAATAATTTGTTTGCAAATAAAACTATTAACGACACCCATGTTTGGATATATTTGTGTAAAGTAAGTAGTGCCTATTTATAATCCAGACAAAATTTATATTTTTGCTTAATTAGCCACTGTTTTTTAACCATAGTTGTGTCACTTCTCTAAACTTGTGATTTTTTAAAATAACTTGAGATTACATAATGATAGCTTGAAAATAAATTACAGCTCTTATTATAATTAAGTTCTTCCCAGCATCACTATTAGCTTCAAAAATGTACATAGTTAAAAGCATAGTGAATGTAACTAGGTAGACATAGCTGCTGGAGTTCATCGCAAGACTTATTTTGGTTAAAGCCATTGCAAATATTGGATTACTGGAGCAGTAGAGCCTTCTGGGGGTATTTTAGTGCAAAATTATTATTCTAAGTCCCAGAAACTTTTGAAGCTAATTCTTGCATAGAAATGGGTGAAAACCTACCATCTTTTTTTTATTAAAAGTGAAATAGGTATCTGGCAGCTTATTACTAAGTATAACTGAGGAAGAATGTGTCTAATAGGGTGCATTGTATCATCTCTTTGCCAATTTGCCAAGGAAACCAGCTAAACTTGAAAGGTTCTTTCTGGTCAAAGGTCATGTTTGCCTTTGAGTTTTCTACCTACTTAAAAGTGTGTCATTTACTAAAAGAACATATGTTCTGCCAAACTTCTGTGTTTGAAGACTTTTATTGTTTACAGCATACATGACAGCTTCCCAGAAGAAACTCTGTTGACATTTTTGTGTAGTTCCTCTGTGTGACTTGTAATGCATCCTTCTTTGAGAAAAAAATATCTTTTGCAATAAATGTCTCCAAAATGTGCTTGCAGTTGCAAGGCAACATCTTCTGTCTCCTTATTAGCTGACTTTAATGCTGTATAGTTATTTATGGCACAGATTGAAAGTATAAATGCTTCTTCATTAATCTATGACTCAGGGTTTAATCAGTGCTGAGATTTGGAGTTTGGGACCATTAATGCAGTTCTAACATTTACCCAGCTCTGTGACATCACTACCAGTTAAACATAACCTTGTAAACAAATAGTATTCTGGCCATGTATTAATTGCCTCCTGGGAGTGAAATGCCTTTTAGCTTTATTCAGTCTAGCTTTTGTGCACAGACTTTTCAACCAATAATCACTGCACTCAGGATTCACAGTCTTTCAGAATCAGAGTTAATGCCCCAGGATAGGATTTTTTTTTTGGTGCTACATTTTGATAAGGAATTAGGAGGAATACATGTGCATTGAACTCCAACCACCAAATTCCCTCTGGTATGGACAGATAATACTGGTGTTAGTAGCTAAAGACAACATTGCTACAACTTGAAAAAAAGGTTTTAAAAATATTTTTTATGAAAAAAGAACTAAAAAGACATCCAATGATTTTGTAAGCTATCTTTTCTAAAGATGACTAGAATCTTGCCAAAGTCATATACTAAGTAAAGTAATATTAAAAATTAAGCAGAAATGGGTTTATTTCACAGATGAATCGATAATTGTAAGCTGTTTGGGAAAAGGACACTTAATTCAATGTATTTGTTTAAAGGAAAAATAGAGGGAAGTCAGGGATCTTCAACTATTTTTTAGGTCAGCTAACTATTTTCACTACTCAATCATACTGACTACAAAAATAAGAGTAAAAAAATATTAACAACAATAATACTTTGCATGTTAAATTTATTTGTAAAATTATTTATGTACTTTTTTATATCTTGGAGGTTATGTGATACAAATTGCTGTGAAGTGTCCTTGAGAGGAAAAATTTTCTTGGGTTTAGACTGGAAATTTTTACAACACCCCATTTTAAACTTCCTCCTTTACTCTCCCAACTCTTCACGCAGTAGTTGCTTCTTAGCAGCCAGCCCCAACAACCACAGGTCACACTGTGAGGATCATGGTACATATTTTTAGTTACTTAGCATCCTCTGAACAGCCCTGGTAATTCTGCATTTTGTAAGAGATTGGGTGACTATATTTTGGGCTGTAAGTGTTAAGGTGTGGAGATTTTTAGCTAATCACCAAAACCAGTAGAAATATCAAGTAGTAGGGGTGAGAATTTGTCACTTATCTTGAGATTCAGTGCAATAATTTAAACTCTGAGATGTGTCATCCCCATTGGGCCAGAATAAATAACATGAGGTAGCAAGACTGCCTTCTGTCTTAAACTAGCCTGTTTCATTTCCTGGTTAATTGAACTGAGTTCTGATTTTTCAATTCAGCAAAAGCAAATTTTGCTGAGAAATGATGGTTTTGAACCATTTTGAACTTCTGTGGACTATCGACTGTAGAAGGACACTCGCGAAAGGCAGAAAGGTTTTATATGTTAGCTTTTAAAATGAGTTTAAAAGACCTGTAAAAGGCTTGTCCCTGTGCTAATTAAAAGGCTGCTGCTAAATTCTGTAGATAAATGAAAAGTGATTTAGAAATGTATGCCTATTTTCATGATTCTGTTCTATTATATTGTACTGTTTAGTAAGACATCATAGAAAAACCTTGGTTAGGGGACTTTAAAAGGAGAACATCTTTTGTGTTTGTATTTTAGATGCTTTTAAATTGGAGCTTTGTGAGGGTACAGGTATAGCACACACAGTTTCTGCAGGTGTCTTATTAGAATTTGGAACTGTAGAACAGACCTAGTATATGCTTAAGATAGAAAAAAAAAAACAATTTGTACTTCCTTGGGGCAAGAAACTCATGTAAAATTGGCTTAGCTAAAAACTCTCATCACTACTAAGTAACGTTTCTAGGAGGATATCTCTCTATAAAGGGTTTTCCTCTAAAATTAGAGAAGGTGGACCAATATGAGAGTTGCTCTTACTAGTTTGGAGGTTTAAGTGGTTTTCCTAATCAGAAATGCTCATGTAAATTTGTACAAAGCTGGTAAAGGAGATCTCTCTTTCATAATGTATGCAGAAAATATAAGAAAACTTGGTGAGCAGAAGGGGACTGTGAAGAAAAGTGTTACAGAAACATGAGTAGACTGCAACAAGAAGAGCTGCATGGCAAACCCTGTAGAGGGCCACTAGTTGCAAATGTTTTTACTTGCTAATTTATGGCAATAGTGCTAATGCACACAGCATCTCAGAAACAAAGATGTCTCCCTTTCTTAAGATCTCAGTCCTTCTCCCAGAGCCTTGGCTTCTCATCTTTTCAGAATCACTGACTCCTACCACCCTGTCCCTCAAAAATTATAGTGGAGACAGTTTCACCAGCTGTGTACAAGCACAGCTATCCATAATGAAACACCAACTTCAGCAAACAGCTTCTGAATTTCTTCTTTTTAAAGATGGGGTTCTTTTTCATGTAAAACAGTTCAGTAAAACAGTAAGAAGCCCCTTAATGTGTTTTTCACAACCAAAGCAGTGTGGGACACTTCATAAGCAGTGTTCTATGACACTGTTCTATATGAGGAGCCTAGATCTAGGTATATAGTAGTCATTAAGAAAAGCAAAAAAAAAAAAAAAAAGGCCCTTGACATCATGGAATAGTTTTGTGCTCCTTTGGAAGTGCATAACTCCCGACACAGAGAAATAGGGTGCTCATTCCAGCTGACTTGATGTTGGAGAGATGAGCAAGAGATCTCTTTTGACTCTCTGGGATGAGCCAGGGGCAAAAGTAGACAGAGCAGTAAGAACTGAATTTTTCTGTCAGTGTGACTCTGAGTGTCTGCTCTCTGTGTGATTAGTCTGACTTTCTAGCTGAGATAACCAGAGGATGCCAAGATCTGTAACAACTTCCTGAGCCCTGTAGCAGACAATTTTGTTGGCACTTCTGTTTGGCATCATCCACTGCACATATTAGAGGTCAGCATGCCATCTGACGAAGAGGGAATTAAACTGTTACCTCTGTCACCTGCATTAAGCAGAGTAAATAACGCCAACTAGTAAGCTATGAGATATAGATGGAGGACTATTAATTTCTTGTTCAGCCTGGAGAAGAGAAGGCTGTGTGGAGACCTCAGAGCAGTCTTCCAGTATCTGAAGGGGGCCTATAAGGGTGGTGGGGAGGGACTCTTCTTTAGGGACTGTAGTGATAGGACAAGGAGTAAAACTTAAACAGGGGAAGTTTAGATTGGATATAAGGAAGAAGTTCTTTACTGTAAGGGAGGTAAGGCACTGGAATGGGTTGCCCAAGGAAGTTGTCAATGCTCCATCCCTGGTAGTGTTCAAGGCCAGGCTGGGCAGAGCCTTGGATGGCATGGTTTAGTGTGAGGTGTCCCTGCCCATGGCAGGGGGGTTGGAAGTAGATGATCTTAAGCTCCTTTCCAACCCTAACTAATCTATGATTCTATGATTCTATGACTCCACCTTTGCTGTGAAATGAGGTCTTACTGTGTTAAATGATTGTGCTTTAGTCCATGTCATTGAAAAGGTATTCTCATGCTCCTCGTATAACTTAGCTTTGATTACAGAGTGCCAGTAAGATGTCCAACTGCATATGTTGCAGTATTTAGTATTAACGTTTACTATGTAATAGCAATATAGCTACACAGAAGCAAATAGAATCATATGCTAAGTAATCTAGGACAAGTTAGTATAGCAGTAACTAAGGTCAGGAATTAAAAGCAGCATTACTCAGAGAAAAAAAACTGCTTCCTGATTTCTTTGTATACTGTCTAACTGCCATGACTTATTTTCTTCAAGCCTGCACATTTGAATGACATATACAACACCCATACCAATTAAAGTCAATTCAGAGCCTTTTTATGAACTTACTTTTCTAACACAAATTTACCTGTCCTGCCCTGTTCCTTTCCTCTTCCTGCCTTCGAAATCTAAGTTTTGCTGTTCAAATTCTGCAGTTAGTTTTCTTCTTGCGTGATGACTATGCCTCATGCAGCTAAATAGCTACTTGGTATTCCTTTAGTAGCTAACTTAATTCACATCACAGGAATGCACCTGGGAGGTAATAGTAAAGGCAAAATGATGCAAGAGGGGACCAGCTGTTGATGACCACAGGAATGCAACATTTCTGAGAAGGAAGCTATAAATCAGTTCCAACTCAAATCCAGAAAACAGGTGAAAAGCAATTAGGAGTCATCCAGGTGCAAACAGAAAGTGGCTTAAGGAACTTGGGAAACTGTGCAGCTGCATGGTGCCTAAAAGCGCAGTTAATAGGCAAAAGTGATGGAACTGTCTGAACTCACAGGAGAAAGCTAGGCAAGACTCAAAAGAGGCAGAGAACAAATTGTTTGAAATTTCCAGCTTTGTAAAATGCAAGGTTTAAAAAAGGCTGAGACTATTTCCTGATGTGAACCCCCCCCAAAACCAACAACACTTAGGTGGGGAATCAGGTCTCTCACTAGGGCTCTGGAGTTTAGTGACTAATATCAAATTTTGAACACAATTTATTGTGTTATGAAAGCAAACTGTAAACATTAGGTGCACTGAAATAAAAGCAAAAGAGAAATAGCAGGGTATTCACTGACTTATTTGTCCCTACCACATTCTGCAGAATTCAAACTCTTTGTTATGTATTGCGTTCGATGAGATGTAGAAGTTGTGATGGGAAGACAATGTCGCACAAGAACTCTCCCTTGACTTCTCCATTCCTGAAATAGGTGTTGGTGGTTATTTTGGCTGACAACCGCTGTATCACCTCTAATCACAGTCACCATGCAGAGACTCTGCCACTTACAACCACTCTCATTTTAGTATCCCAAATAATTTTAAACCCAAATATTAAATTCTTTTTCACTCCAGGAAATTTAAGACAAATGTGACTTCCCCTAACCTGGAAAAACACTCTGCAAAAATTGTCAAGCTGACTTCCCTCACATATACATCCTGCTGTCTGTTAGATGTCAATGTTGATTAACGCTGATGCTGACAGCGAAGTACAAAATCACAGCATTGGGCTCCTATCAGAAGTCCACAGTGAGAAGCCGAATGTAATATCATTGTCAATGGCATAATAAAGGTCAAAGGAGTCTAAGGGACACAAGTATGACACAAATGTGAAATAGGTGTAGCCAATGGCTCTGCTGTCAGGATGAACATGTGCTGTTGTGTGAATGAGCTTGCATTTCTATTCTGGGGGAGGGAGGCAAGCATGCAGTATAGCTGCAGTCCACATCTCTGTTACAGATCATAATCTTTCTGCATACTCCCTTCCTAAAGACATGGTCACAGAGGCAGTCTGTGTGCTTTGAAGCATACTGTTATGCTATGGCAATTCCTTGACTAATGTATTTTTCACACTTATATCCTGGCAGTCTCAGGAATGTGGGCTGCGGGGAATTTTTCTGAATGTTCTCTGTGAGCTTCCAGCGTCAGAGATCTACTGCAAGGACACTAGAAATACCATCAAAGGGTTTGTATGTTACAGGTTTTGGGGAAAGTAACCATTCAATGTTCTTATTTACAGCAACACTGTCACTGGCAGCACAGTAAGCTTTGCAGATCTCTGGTTATTGTGTTTTGAATGAAGGTGGCTTTTGATGTGTATAAATGGGAAGTTACAGTGATATTAATTAAGTCCCACATGTAGATATCAATTTATAAAGATTGAAACTGTGATTTTAAACAGTGAAGTATAAAATCCAGTAGCAGCCCATACAAGCTCTAAAATTAAGGTTTTGTTTCCTTTCTGGTATACGTCCCATAATCAGCCTACAGGTCTTTCGTTTTACTATGTGCTGACTTTTTATGCTGCAAATTAGATGCTCCTACAAGGATCTGTATATAATAAATATAAAGATGTACAGTATTACATAATAACACCCCTACAATGTATTTACTGCATTTGTAAAATGTGTTCCCATAGAGCCATGCAGCTTTGTGCCAGTACATTTAAAGGCAAGTCATATCCTTTTTGTGGCTCTGTCTTAATGAATGATTAAATATTAATTATCTTCAGTGCCTGCTGATGGCATGAGGTGTTGTGACAATCATGGATACTTGCTGTGTTTGCAATATGCTCAACTTCTATTACTCTGAAGAACATCACTGTTGCCAATGACAAAGTGATCACAAGGTGTCTGTGGGTTTTATTAGTGTTTAAAAAAGAATCAATACTTGCTGCCTGTAAAAATAAGTAAATCATAGCTGATACATTCACTTTGTTAACCAAAGGCAGTATTTCTGGCTGAAGGGATTTCAGAGGATGTCTTCAGGTTGCCTTGCACTCTGAGCTGTAGATATGTAGCTTCCAAGCCTGTTGCACAGAAGGAGTAGCCTACATTCACATAGACACTGACATGTACATTGCTGCTGATTCTCTGGTTTGGCATGACACCTTAACAATCCTTGCAGGAACCTGAACGTGTTTGTTCCAGAGTACAAAGAGAAGGGAATAAGCCTCCTGAGTCTTGATCCCCAGCATCCTTACTTGAGAGAATTAATTAATACTCATCCAATGGTTCCCAACACTTCTTGCTATCAGCTTTATGTTCCCAGACACAGGTAGCCTTAAAAATCAGCAGTGCAGCTACAAACATCATTCTGCACTTCTGTTTCCTTCACATTCAGAAATCTAGACAGTGGATGAGAACTCTCATCACCAGTTGCTGTATGTTCCTCTACATCAGGATCTGTCTGCTATGGGTAATGACCTGGTCAGAGCTAAGAGAAATTTCCTGTCAAAACAGATGGAAATGACTTTTTAACCAGTCAAAAAGGTTTGATTAAAATTTTCCTTAAAATTTCATTTTCTGAAGAAAGACTGAAAAGTATTAAGATTTTTAAGTTTTACAAAAAAATACATTTTACTTTCAATTGTTCTTTTAGTTTTCTTACAATATTTTGCTTAATCAGAGAAAGCACCTGCTGCATCTCACTTTTTTCCCCATAAAGAGAAAATAAGGGGGAAAGAAAGGATCAGAGACATTTATCTTTGAAAGATATCAATGTTGAATAACACTTCTAAAAATATGTAGAATGAATTTCGTACACCTCTTTTCAACCAGCTTGACTTAGGTGTTCATATTCCACATGATCCTTGATAGATATTAACAAACTAAAACTCTGCTGTATAGTGACTTCCAGATCATTCAATGGATCATTGAGGGCTTCATTAATGTCCTTTCCATTCTGGCTTAAGCCTCGTAATTTTAAGCCTGTTGACCAACGGAAGCAGGGCTTATCTTAGCCCACAGCAAAGAACTTGTATTTTCTCTTGTGTTCTTTGATTGTAGTCGTGATGGAAATACGAAGGTTTTTTTGTTCCTTCAGGAAGAGGGGATCAGATTTCTCTCCTGCTTTCTGATTGCACAAGTAATTTGGGAAAGCAGACATCTGTCTTCAGCAGTCTGGGTAATGCTGCTTCTGTCTCCTCTTGGACTCCTGCACCACAGTCTTAGCAGAGCGAATTTATTTCCTCTGCCTTTCAGCATCTGTGTTTGAGTCTATCCCTGCAGAAATGTCAAAGGTCTACAATAATTCTAAGGGAAAAGGAAAATCACTCATTTTGACAAATTTCAGTGCAGAATCAGCATTGCTAGACCAAGAAAATAAAAAAGATAAGATAGTTAATTTTTCCCTCCCTCCCCCTCTCTCTCCCTCCCTCC
>JANHGB010042344.1:0-27785 GCA_026283785.1 Coracopsis vasa
AGAATCCACCCCAAAACAGTGTTTTACTACCCCCCTCCCCAGCTCTGTGGCTGTTGGTGTTTTATTACTGTTTATCAATATTTAAGCAATGGAATAATTAACTTAAGACTGATTGTATCAAAGCATCAGAAGGTTTGGCCTTTTCCTGCAGGCTTACAGCAGTTTGGAGAACCATAAACATAACGAGTGCTCTTAAAGATAGGTTTAATCTTAGCCTAGTATGTCTTCAAAGTACTGCATACGCATATAAACATCAGGCTTATTGTTCATTAGAAGCAAGGCAGCAGGGAAAGAAATCCCCCAAAGGAGTATTACTTGCCATAAGATAAGTATTATTACTGCTGCTCAGCATTCACTTTAAAGTGGGCTATATTCTATTTCCATCTTCTTTCACATCCACTTTGAATTCTTTGTCTCCGATTTTTCTTCCATGTAATGCGTGTTTTTCCTGTTAGGATGCTGGTCATGTGGGGTGTGCGGTTTCTCAGCACCCATTCTTGCACACCTTTTAAAACAGCCAGAAATGCACGTAACAAGTGGTGGCTGGACAGGGGCTGGGGAAGAGTTTCATTCTCTGTAAAGCCTATTATGGGACAAGGCTAGGTAGGTTTCAGGAAAGTAGGGGGAGACTGTGAGCTTCTCTGCTTTCTTCCCAAGCATGATGTCCTTTAGTTAAGGCATTTGCCTTAGCAGATAATGAAAGAGTCAGGAAGACTTTGTTGCCTTTGGGTGAATTAAGTGATGCAGAGCAGAAAATACAACTGTTTTGCTCCAACAGCAAAATCAGATTGATATAAAATTGTGAGCTTTTACAGTGGTGAGGGCTCCTGGTTTGGATCAGGAAACCCAAATGTGCGTTTCCAAGTGCTCCTGGTGAGGCATCCGCAGGACTGAGTTTGCTCAGCATGTGAACATGTGGCTGTGGCTGTGAGTATGGTACCTGCGGCCTTCATGGTCAAAAACATCATCCGAAACAGAGGGATCATATCACACCAGAGATGCGGATGAGTGCCGGCACCTGGCTGCAGCCAATCTGTGCACGACAGGGAGCATCTCCTACTACAGAGTCCTGCCTGGGCCCCTGCGTGTGAGATGTCAGTAGCAGGGGGATTTCAAAGCACTGGGGAAGAAAACACAACCCACACATTAAAAACCTGGCTCAGAGCCATCTCTGGCTCTGGACTGCTGCTGTAAATAGATTGTGTTTTGCCAGGCTGGTAGATGAAGGGCACGCGTGCCCCTGAATGAGCAGGGGTGTGGAGGGGGACAGGGGCAGCTGCTGCCTCCACAGCCCTGTCCAGTGTGACATGAAGTCACCCTGTGGGTGGTGACCCCTGAGGGTCCAAGGATTCAGGAGTCATGCACCACCTTCCCTCTGCAGCACTAACAGCTACTTGTTGCTAACGTAAATATTTAGTGTGTGCCTGTTCCTCAAGGCTCCTTGCCATGCTCCCATGCTTTTTAGGACGCATCAGGGTGAAGGCAATGTCATTGTTGCAGGGGAAGCAGAGGCTGGAAGAGAGAACTGGGCACCTTAGAGACAGGGAGAGAAAGCAGAAAGTGAACCTTGGGAAATTCAGCAAGTAAACCTTGCTAAATGTGGCAAGTTATGGCCAGAGAGTTTCTGATCTGCCTAAAGCTTTAATTGTTTTCCTGATGCTTTAGCAGACATATCCATCACTTTAAAGATGTTTCACTGCTGTTTACAGCACAGCTGTCAACTGTTCCTTGACACGAGAGAGGCAATGCCTACTGTTTGTGGGGCTTTTTTCCCTGAGGTTTTTCTTTTTCTCACTTGCTGTTTCGGGGTGTCTGCTCATTCATTCTCATTTGTCAGTGCTGACAGTGTGACTCCCCCCCTCCCTTGCCCGCCCTCTCGTTGCAGAATCCAGAGGAGCTGTCGGAGGATTGTGCTCACGGGGAGATGATTCCTCATGAAGTCACTGGATCCCTTACAGAAATCAAATGTGACTTTCCTTTTATCAGACTGAAATCAGAGCCAGCCAGACAGTGAAGCAAGCACAGTGGAGGGGGGACGGCGAAAGATGAAATCCAACCAAGAGCGGAGCAATGAATGCCTGCCACCTAAGAAGCGAGAAATCCCTGCCACCAGCCTGCCTTCGGAGGTGAAGCCGGTCCTGCCAAACGAAAACCACCGTGCGGATAACCTAGCATGGCTCCCCAGCACACCCAGCAGCCAGGGCGGCCTGGGGAGCCGGCACCGGCCTGGGGGGACATCATCGGTGGAGGCAGGCTTGCAGCAGGGTTTGCACAAGTCGCTGTCTGCAGGGCTGGACTATTCTCCGCCGAGCGCGCCCAGGTCCGTTCCAGCCTCCACCACCCTTCCTACGGTGTACTCGCCCGCCCTCTCCCAGTCAGGGACCCCCATTTCCCCCGTGCAGTACACGCACCTGCAACACACCTTCCAGTTCGTCGGGCCCCAGTACAGCGGGTCGTACACCGGATTCATCCCCTCGCAGCTGATTTCCCCAACAGCCAATTCTGCAACCGGCGCCGTGGCGGCCACGGCCGTTGCAACCACTCCATCCCAGCGCTCCCAGCTGGAGGCTTATTCCACTTTACTGGCCAGCATGAGCGGCTTAAGCCAGCAGGGGCACAAAGTTGAGCCGCACCTGGTCAGGACGCCTGGACTGATCGCCGCTGGGTCTCCTCCACCCACCCAGCAGAACCAGTACGTCCATATTTCCAGCTCTTCCCAGGGCACTGTCAGAAATGTCTCTCCTCCAACCATCCCGGTCCCTCTGCACCCCCATCAGACAGTGATCCCACACACCCTCACGCTCGGCCCTTCCTCCCAAGTTGTGGTGCAGTACACTGACTCGGGGGGCCACTTCATCACCAGGGATCCCCCCAAGAAGCCCGAAAGCAGCCGGTTGCAGGCGATGCAGGCCAAGGAGGTACTGAATGGCGAGATTGAGAAGAGCCGGAGATACGGCATTTCGCCCTCTGCCGACATGGGTCTAGTCAAAGCAGGCAATAAACCAGCTCCCCATCATTACGAAACCAGGCACTTGGTGGTCCACTCGAGCCCTGCCGAGTACGGCACGCGGGATTCCTCAGGTGTCCGAGCCTCCGTCATGGTAGTCCCCAACAGCAGCACACCCACAGCGGACATGGAGGTGCAGCAGACCACCAACCGTGAGACCTCTCCATCAGCCCTCAATGACAAGGGAAGCTTGCACTTAGGAAAGCCAGCCCACAGGTCCTATGCTTTGTCTCCGCAGCAGGCCCTGGGCCACGAGGGGGTGAAGGCAGTGGCCACGTTGTCCCCTCACACCGTCATTCAGACTACTCACAGCGCCTCCGAGCAACTCCCCGTCGGGCTGCCGGCAACAGCCTTCTACGCCGGGACCCAGCCACCGGTGATCGGCTACCTGAGTGGTCAGCAGCAAGCCATCGGATACCATGGCGGCCTGCCGCAGCACCTCGTGATCCCTGGCACCCAGTCCCTGCTGATACCAGTCGGCAGCGCGGACGTTGAGCCGTCAGGAGTCGCACCCGCGATCGTCACGTCGTCTCCTCAGTTTGCAGCAGTGCCTCACACGTTCGTCACCACCGCCGTCCCCAAGAGCGAGAACTTCAGCGCGGAGCCCCTCACCACCCAGCCCGCCTACCAGGCCACCATGGTGCAGGCACAGATCCACCTGCCCGTGGTGCAGTCCATCGCCTCCCCTGCCGCCGCGCCCCCCACGCTGCCCCCCTACTTCATGAAGGGGTCGATCATTCAGCTGGCCAACGGGGAGCTGAAGAAAGTAGAGGACTTGAAAACAGAAGACTTCATACAGAGTGCGGAAATTAGCAATGACCTGAAAATAGACTCCAGCACTGTGGAGAGGATTGAAGACAGCCATAGCCCAGGCATTGCTGTGATACAGTTTGCAGTTGGGGAGCATCGAGCACAGGTAATGGCAATGCATGGTGGGGTAGGGGTGTTGGACTGGGGTGCACCCTGTGTTCCCCCAGGTGCAGCTTTCTTCAGCACAGCTCAGTCACTTTGGATCTGCACGGGAGTGGTTCTTTGTCATCCACATCCATCCATGAGACAAACTATGGTCCAAAACGCATGCCTTCTGCCATGCCGGGGGAGCCACTAGGGTGACGCTGGTGATAACTGTAGTCTCTTGGATGTAAACCAGGTCTTTCTTATAGTGGAGAACCCACAAGAAGAATTACATGGGTTTTGATTAAAATATAAAATGGTGTAAGGAGTACGAGAGGATATATTTTGCATTTTGGTAGGTGATTTTTACCTTCCACACTAGAAAGCTCAGGTTAGATTCAGCTGAAATCCTACTCTTAGGAGATAGGTAGGGCACAAGGCAGTGAATTTCTATGGCTTGAAAACTTGGAACTGCCTGGGAGTGGCTCTGTCACACACCTAAGTTACTGAAATGCACTACAGAGTTCTATGGAGGCTTTAGTTGCAGATGGTTTAGACACTGCATAGCTTACATAATCCGTGTGTTCAAGGGAAATTCGGAAAGAAAAACCATCTATGTGGCTGTGCTGTGCTTCTGACTTTTGTTTCTCGTTGGTTTGCAATGTAGAAAGGAAATCTGTAACTTTCCGAAGGTATTTTTAGATTGAGAACTATAATGCATATTGATCATAAAGCATCATGCTGCTGCTGTCTGTTTTCTGAGCAGTGTAGATTCTGCTGCATTGAGGCTGGAGCAGTTCAGATGTACAGGATAGCATTTTGCTTCCTATAGGTACTCAATCTAAATAATCTCATTGCAAATCTTTTTCGTTTGGTTTGAGTGCTGTGAACTGCAGCATCTGTAACTCGCTGCTGCACCCTCAGCACTGGAGAAGCAGAATGAGAGAGAGAGATTAAGGAGCTGGATGTGGACATATGTAGTAAAGCACCTCAGGCTGAGTTTGGAGAAGAAAAACAGTGATGGTACTGAGGAGCAGACACCAGTCTGTGGCCTGTTCTTCCCCAGCTGTGCATACATGGTAAATTGCTACACATGACATATGCCCTTTCTCATATCTAACATGCAGATTCCCTGTGTAGTTTTGTTCATGTATGTGCATGCATCTGCATAGCTGATAGAAGTTGGACCTCTGGTGCTTTCAGTATAAAGATGTGATTTTCCCCCCCACACACTGCTCAACTGTAATTTTTTGGTGCATTTTGGGCTTTGTGATGAGAACTGTCCTGGGATCAGGACCAGTTACTGTAATTTGCCCTGGTGCTTTGAATAATGAGTTTTCAAAAGTAGCGATCTTCCATTGGCAGTTTTCATCTAGCTCTTGCTTCTCTCCCTGCAGCCAGGCCACCAGTCCCTGCACCAGCAGAAGAGGTACAGATTAGCAGGTAGCACTTGTGTCATGTCTCGTTCACTGATGTACCAATGCAGGCCATGTGCTATAGTCCTGGGAGCTGGGAAGAACGCCTTTGCAGGGGGTGGAGTGCCATCCTCTGGCAGAAAGCAAGCCGAGTCTGTAAAAATCCAGGGCCAGGCACATGGGTCTCACCCAGCAAAGTGGCACCTTACGGAGAAGCCTATCAGGAGCAGGGTGACATCATCGCAGCCAAAATACTCCCCAGCTGTGTTTCCCACCGGGGATGCTTCCAGAATGGAGGGCGAGTCACGTAGAGATATGATTAGAAACGAGGGTTTAATTTAGGTTTCCTGCAGATTCCAGGACTTGGGTCTCTTCCCAGATCAGCTGTGTCCCTGCATAGCGGGGACGGCTCTGATGGTTTTCCTTTGCCTGGGTTGAGACAGAGAGAGAGAGAATGCTTCTCTGTGCGTGAAGTTTCTGTGACCTCCCTCAGCTTAGCATTGTTATATGAAAGCATTTAGCCTTATTAGCAGGTGTACAGCAATCATTACTCGTTAGGAAATTGCCTGCATGAAGAGGGCTTAGACTTCTTGTTGCAAGAACAGTATTTAGTCTTGCTGCTTTGAGCAGTGGCACCGTGGTGCTGCTGCACTTAAATACCTCTTGACTCCGAAGTACAGTGGGGATGTATCTGCGTGTGTAGTGTAGCTTGGCAAAGTATTAAATTACAATTAAGTTCCAGTTGCATACATATTTCTGGAAGGAGGGAGCTTTTCAAATGGTATTATCAAGGGATAAGTTGTAAAGAGTAAGTGCCATACAAAAATAGCATTGTTATCATTAGCTTTGGCTCACTTGCGTACTCTTCCCAGGGATCTCTGGGAAGTCATTATAATAGTGATGAATTTGTATTTTCAGGCTCTGTGCAAACATTAGCTAATTTTCTCTCCAATTGAGGGACAGAGGTAGGAGATTATTTTTAGCTGAGCCTGTGCAACTGTAATGTCAATAGGGAGGCACCATGCAAGCTGCTATTGTATCCTATCACTGCAAGCCCACAGCAGCCCCTCCCCAGCACAGCACTTAGGCAGAAAGAGGTCATCCTCCCTCCTTTCCCTGTCTTCCAATCAGCTGACAAATCAAACCCTCTTCCAGGTATAGAAGCCTAGAGGAAAATTAACCTACCTAAAGCTACATGCCTTTTTAGTGAAATAGCTGGCCTTAGCCCTGGAGGGATGCGAGGTTTCCATTTCATAGCATCCCTACTCTGGATTAGGAAGAAGTCAAGTAAATATCACCTGGACCAGAACCCAAAGTCTAGCTGTTACTCCTCTGCATTCAAGTTGCTACAAGAAAAGACCCATGGATCTGCATCTCTTTGCAATTCCACATATTATTCTTGTAATAACACTTTCATCATTATTACCTGTTGTTTCTTTTGCTGCCAAGAACAAGAGGAAGCCAGTAATTTACCTCCATTAATGTTAAGGCCAAAATACACAGGAGGTGCAAAAGAAGTTCTCTGAAATGCTTGTTTTCATCCCTGCATTTCAGTTCCTAATCATTCCTCAAGTATAGCTTAGAGAGAAAAATGAACATACAGTTCTTAATTTTCCTTAGAAAAAAAGCAGAATCATAGGCACTGGAGATGGAAAAGTCCCGTTAGAGTGTCTAGTTAGTACCTCTGGTTAGTTTTGTTTAGTGTGTATTTTTTTAGACTGTCATCTAGTTTAGTTTTCCCCTTGTATCTCTGCACACACACAAACCAGTTACTTCTTCTTTTACTCTGCATTCTCCTTTTCATTATCTTTGGCACTTTAACAGACACAGAAAAAGAGATGTTGACTCAGTTCACTGCTGCAAATGGAGATCTCTCCCAGCCTTCCCATCATGTGATCTCCATGGCCCCTGGTCATGGGGCAATAAGTCCTTTTCCTCCTAGTGATGAGGCAGCTGTGATCTGTCTTCGGATACGTGTTACTGAATTCTGGGAGCACAGCAGATAAGAGCTCATGTGATAAACTCAGCAGCCAGTGGACATGTGGATAGAGGTTGTTTCTCTTGAGGAATGGTGGGATCATATGGAGAGCAGTAGCCCCTACTCTTCAAGCCTAGAGACGTTTGTTGTAATAATGATGTAGTGCAGCTAGACTAGATGCATCTGGTGGATGCCCACCAGACCACGTGTTGTGCAGGGTGAAAGAAGGTGTTGTTTGGGGTGGTGGGAACATTAGGAGTTCCAGAGTCTCAGAGTAAGGGACGTCATGTGGGAGAATGGCACTGCAGAGACTTCCCTCTGTGAGAGGGAGAGCTTCTAGTCCACCAAGCTGCACCAAGGGAAACCTGATGCCACTTAATCGGAAAATGCATACTTACATTTATTAAAATACAGTTCACTCAAACCACTTTTATTAGGCACCTTTTCCTTTAGTGCTTGTTGGGTCGGTTGCAGCGGCGAGCCCCGAGACTAAAGTTGCTGCATTTCTGAATGATGGGAAGGGTATTTTCTGGGCAACAGATCTTTCAGCACCTATCATCCGTGTTCCAGCTCCAGCCAGGTTTTCCTGAGCAGTCTGAGTTGCCTGCCTTACCTACCGAGTTCGGCTGAGAAATAAAATTACAAATGGTTATAGAAAATCGCAGATACTCAGTGGCTGCACTGAACAGTTTTGGTGTTTTCAGTAGTCAGTCTTAAAAAAATAGAAATAGGAATATAGTTTGCAGTAGGGCCTCATTGTGCTTGAAGAGGGACCAACATTTTTGTCTCTTGCTTTATTGTTGTAATAGCTGGAAAACAAGTTCCAAATTTCTTCTTCTTCTATATTAATCATGGGATGATACTGGGGGAGGGAGCTTTAAAACTAATTTTTAGTGGTTTAGTGCAGAAAAAACTTATGCGCGGTTGTTTTTACTGAACTTCAACACTTTAAAGGGCTTTGACTGCTATTGCTTGTAGAGAATTGTTACCTTAAATCCCAAGTTAGCTGAATCCGGAAGCAGCCAGCTAAAACAGGGCTTGATAATCATGAGGGAGCCCATTTCAAATCGCTAGTGCTACATGCACACTGTGAACAGATCATGGGAATTCCAGCATTTCACCATCTTTATTATTTGGTGTTACTCATGATCACCACCGCCAATTCTGGGATTTGTTTCAGTGATTGACAGTTCAGGCAAGTGTTTTGGATGCCACATGAGGTGAAAGTGTGTTCACATCAAGAGGAACTTGTGTCAGCGAGTATGATGCACACAGGCATGTACGATTCCCACAGATACAAATAGCTTTTGACAAGGATGGGAAAGCAGAAAAAGAAGGGAAAAAAAAATACAGCAGGCAGGAAGGAACAAAGTGGAGAGACATAGCAATATAAAGGGAGAAAGCTGTGTCCACCAGATGATCCATCGTAGAGCCCACAGCTCTGTGTAGAGAGCAGTTTCCATTTAAGTCTATGGGAGATATTGACCACTGGATATTGACCACTTCTCCCAGTCAGATCCCCTACTGAGATGTATATATATGGAATAAGATCGCAGACTCTGGGCAAATACTTAGGCAAATCTGGCACTGGAGTGTTTCTATTCAATGACATGGAGGGATGGGACTTTCATGGTTACCTCACCCTACTTTCTCCATAGTTCAGAGCATAAACCAGGCCTAGAATCAGGTCCTATTGCTTACACTATCCTACACTATTGCCATGTGTGTAGGTGACTCTTGGTAGACAGTTGTGGTTGGCAAAGCTTTAATATGTCAGAAATTGATGTGTTGGGGGTTATCTTGTGACTCTAAACTGTTCCTTTTGAAATTCCTTATATAGTGGCTTACTATGTTGGGCAGGTGGAGTGGCAGGATAATGCACGCAGTGTTACTCGTTGGCCTAGTTGCAGAGGTACATAGCGTATATTTATAGACATCATAAGGTCTTTTTCTATCATTATCAACTGTCTCATAAACTTTTGTCTCATAAACAGTTGACTGCTAGTGCATGGCATGGGCTTAACCAGTTGGAGGCACAGTCAATATCTGATGGGAATCTTTGGGTTCGTGGTTCTGAAGCCCCTGTCTGAACTGTGGGACATCCCTGATCAAGTCTTCCTGCCCAAAGGGGATGGAGGGCTGCAAGGGTACCTCCGGCCCTGCTTCTAGGGAGGCTGTCTCTGAGGATAAGCAGCACTAGCAAGGAGGCATCAGGGCTGCTGGGTGCTGTACTGCAATTGAGTCCAACCTCTTCTGTGAGACATGCCATGCAAATTCATCCCAAGGTTCACACTTAATATTATGAACAAAGGTGTTTGAACACTGGAGTGACTCTGCATCTCAAGCTGCTTCTATTCCTTGATGTTGAAAACTGTTTTTGATGATACAAAGTCATGCTCGGTATGACAGCGTTACTCGCTTCCAAGGTGAGAGGTGGCTTCACAAGCCTGCTGTGATGTTCCTTTCAAGCGAGTCTGTGTTCAAGGAGAGGGAAGGCTCTCCAGGCAGCTGGTATGCTCCATGCCTGCTGGGTGCCTCAGAAAGTAGATGAGCACTTGTAATCAGCTGTTCTCCTGCCCTTTAGCCCCTACCAAACAGGGGTTACAATATGAGAGCAGGATCTTGCCCACCATGCCTGAGGAGAGCTCCAAAGGACATGGGGACCTTGGAAGCAGAGCCATGGATATCTGCCTTCAGCATAAGCCACCCTGTTAAAGTAACAGACCTCACTGGGGCCACACACAGCAAGTTAAAATCACGTGCCGAGTGTTAGAAAAAGTATTGGTCCAAATTTCCTGTGCTCATGTGGTGTGCTGGGGTGGGCACTCGGCCCCATGGGTGGTGAATTGTGTGAGGCCACATCGAATGTTTGAGCCTGCAGGCACAGAACCGTGCAATGAGCACTGAACTGCTGACAAGTGCAAAGATAAGCAGGTCTTTAGGTGCTTTATCATGTTGGGACCTCAAGGCCCAGCATTCACAAGGTCAAGGAGCAGTGAGCGCCTGTTGCTGGTCTGTTCTCCTGGCTGTGGCAGCTTCCTGTAAAATGGGTAGGTAGGATTCATAACCAGATGTGGTTTTTAAAGTAGGGGGAAAGGGACAGAGTGCAGAAAAGGAGACCCAGTGCAGGAACTGCAGAAGGAGGAGGAGAGATGATCCTCTCTCTCCCTGAGGAAGTGCAGAAGGTGAACTCAACTGCAAAGTATGAGAGCAGGTGTGAGAAGGGAAGAAACTGGAGGGGTTAACAGGGCTGCTGGGGGAAGGCAGGTTCATGCTCCTTGCTCTTATTGCTACAACTCTGTACATACTTATGGCCTTCCCCTGGAAATGAGCATGCTTTTAACTGTTTTACACTGGTAAGTACATGCTTGTTCGAGCCGAGGTGAGGATGACATTCTTGTGGTCACTTAGAAAATTGTGTCAGAACTGAGCTTCCCTTGAGCCATCCTCTGTTTGGAAGGTGTATTTACATATGGATGACAGGCTCTAGGTACCACAGGGGCATGACAGAGAGTGGAGTTTGCCACATGCCAAAGCTCGTTTGCCTTTTACGCCTCTCAGAGCAGCTGGATAAAGGTAAAGCTTGATTCGCACTGATGCCTTGTGGTATGAAATGCTGAACTTGGAGAAAGCATTAGCACTTGTGTGACAAGAATAGGTGTGAAGGCTGCTGGTCAGTGCACTGATATTGCAGAAACTGAACAGCACTTTTGTGATTTTAGCTTTATTCCTCTCCACGGCAGCAAGTGGTGCCTGCCATGCACATGCACACAGGTCATCTCACGCTCTCTCTTCTCTTTCCCTCTGTCTCTCTCTGTTGTCCCCTCTCTTCCTGCAGGTCAGCGTGGAAGTCTTGGTAGAATACCCTTTTTTTGTATTTGGACAAGGCTGGTCATCCTGCTGCCCCGAGAGAACCAGCCAGCTCTTTGATTTGCCATGCTCCAAACTCTCGGTGGGGGACGTCTGCATATCGCTCACGCTCAAGAACCTGAAGAACGGCTCTATTAAAAAGGGCCAGCCCATGGACTCAGCTAGTATCTTGCTGAAGCATTCAAAGAATGACAGTCTAGCTGGAAGTAGACACAGGTATGCGGAGCAGGAAAACGGGATTAATCAGGGAAGTGCACAGATGTTAGCTGAGAACGGTGAACTGAAGTTTCCGGACAAAATAGGATTGCCTGCAGCACCTTTGCTCACCAAAACAGAACCCAGCAAGCCCCCGGCAACGAGGAAGAGGAGGTGGTCAGCCCCCGAAACACGAAAACTAGAGAAATCAGAAGAGGAGCCACCTTTGACTCTTCCCAAGCCTTCTTTTATTCCTCAGGAGGTTAAGATTTGCATTGAAGGTCGATCCAATGTAGGAAAGTAAAAGTCGTTTGGGGAAAGGAAATTAGGCTATCCCTTGTCATTTTTATCCAGATTACTGTACTGTAGACTAAATAACCCAGTATTTACATGTTATCATCTTATTTTAGGTTTATGTTATAACCTTGTTGTTATAGTTGCAGCTGGTATTATGCAGGAGACTGGTGCATATGTTTTTCCACAAGTGTTTGTCAGTGACTAGGTTTATCGAGAGCTACAGAAGGGGCAGTATCTGCTTCACACACCCTTAGTGGAAATGAATGTGTTGTCATGGCTCCTGTTTTCTAACACCTCGTGTAGGACAGGGTCCAGCTGTGATTTTGTTTTCCTTTTGTCCTTGGGTTTTTTTGTTTTGTTTTGTTGTTTTGGTTCCTGTTCTAGGTATTTCTGGGGGGAGGTCAGGAGAAGGGAACTGTAGCAGAGGTGTATGTCACATGTGGGTGCATGTGTGTGTGTGAGCGTGCAGGTGCGTGTGTGCACGCCAGTCCCGAGGAGGGACTGCGGCTCTGTGGCGGGCTGGTCAAGAGGTTTCCTCACCCCAGGTGGATGCTGAGGACACAACCCATGGGTGGTATTGAGAAGGATCGGATAGTCTCTGATGTTTTCAACAACAAGCCAACTCTTACTCAAGGCTCTACTATATATATATATATATATTTGTGTGTGTGTATATGTATATATATATTTTTCCCCCCATGGGGTCTGACTGCACTGATTTTTATTCCTAAAAGCAACTGCCACACCACCATTTCCTTTCTGCTTGCTAGTGCAGTTCCATTGCCCAGAGTCAGCCGGCGGGGAGGCTGTCTGGCCTCCGCACCGGTCACCCTGCCAGGTTGTCCTGCATGGCAGGGGAGTGTGTGGTGGGGGTATTGGTGTGTGAGTATGGCTTGGGTGTGCATGAGTGTGCGAGGAGGCCTGCGGCTCTGTGGATGTGCCTGGGTCAGGCTCACTCCTGTTTCTGTGCAGTGTTAGACAAATCGACCGGGTTACGCCATTGACATTTGCTTCCACAAGGTAGACGCATACTGCCCCTTTGAGATCACAGGCATCCATGGTTTGCAGTTAGATTGCAAATCTTTAACTCTAGTACTGGTTTTAGTTCATGACTATGGACAACTGGTGCCACTTCTTTCAAATTGCAGTGTGACACAGGAATCCGCTGTTGAAGATGAACCTAGAATGTCTTTAAGCACTTAAAATGCTGTTCACACTTTATTGCTGAGCATCCTGGTCTAACACTCAGTACGTACTGTATCTCACTTTAATCTGCTTGGAAAGCAACAACAACAAACAAACAAACAAATCTCTTCAACACTGTAATTACATGCAACTATGTAAAGTTTTCTCACAGGCAAGATGCTGAAAGTTTTAATGTGGTTTCAAAGGGATGAATGTGAATTATTGAACTAGTATGTGACAGTCATTGTCCACAAAGGACTACTTAATAGGAGGCACTTTTTAAACTTTAATGCTTGAGAAAGAGTTAAAGGCATATGCGAGCTGACATAATAAAAGGAAAAAAATAAGAGAAAGGAAAAAGGAAAGAGGAAAAAAAAATCATTGTCCAGTGTTTTTGAAAAAGATGGACTTTAAAGAATCTTGCAATTTGCACATCTTGAGTTTATCATTTGTGTGGTATTCCTGCAGTTTTTACCTAATAATGTTGTGGGTTGGGGGGGTTCTGAAAGAGCATAAACAAATGTAGCAATTACTCACTAACCTGCCTACGCTCTAGGCCATTTCATAGGGTTACGTTCCTTTCAGAGTTCATTTTTGGTCTTTCTACCGTATCTGCCACACAGAACCAGGTCCTACTGGGACACCTCTGAGAATTTTTCTTCAGACTTGCTGAGAGAGTTTTCCACAAGAAACATTTCTATACTTAAGCAAGGTGTTTGTTTGTTTTGAAAACAAACCTATTGTTATTTTATTATTATTATTATTATTTGTTATTTTAATTGCATCGTTTCCCATTGGAAAGGCGACATTTCAAGAATTTGGTACAAACCAAGTAGGATGCGGGGGGGATTCACGCCATTCAGTCTTTTCTTTCCCCAGGTAGGGCCGGATCCTTTGGGGTGCTGTGCACCCAGCCTCCTGCACGAGCCTCGGGGAGGTGCAAGTATGAAGTACTCTGGGGCTGAGCGCTAACTCCTGTCACTGCCACTAGAAAGGTCCCGTTGTCTTTCAGTGGGATTGCGCTCGGGGCCCTACGTGAGCGAGCGTCTGTGTCGTTGGGTTTGGTTGGCGAGTTCACATCCTTCAGGTAGTTTTGAAGAAGCTGTACTGATTGATAGGGAGAAAAGGAAAGAAAAGTCCATTGTTAGAAACGCAGTAACCTAAAGTGAACAAGTGTATTTAAAATCTCGTTTTCCCTCTCCCCTGAAATAACAGTGCTTTTATTTAAGAGAAGAAATGTTAACCCCAAACCCCAGCTTTGACTCTGTGACTTGTTACTTGAAATTTAGCTCACACCAGACCTAATTGTTTTTATACCGTATTCTGGGGTGTACCAAAAAGTTGAAATATGTTTAAAATAGCTTGAAACTTTTCTTGAATTTCCTTGAATTTTATTAACCTCTCAGCAGGCTACCAAATAGCTGAGTGGGTTTCTTCTCACAGTCACACTGCTTAGTTAGTGCTTATTTGTTAATATTTCTGCTCAGAGAAGTTGCTTAATCTTCCATATACTCTGCTCAGGGCACTTGCAATTTATTGTTTCGTTTTGTTTCCTGTTTTGTTTTTAAGCTTTGATGGTAAAGGAATAGAAAGAGTTACAAGTTTTAGTTCACAGTCGTACCACTATTTCCATGCTTCACGTGTACTCGGGAAAAGAGAAATAATCTCAAGTGAAATCATATGCATACACATTTGTGGTTAATAAGGAAGCAGGGGCTATTAAACTGACTGGATCTATTCAACTAACACTAAAAAAAGTATAAAAAATAATAATAATAAAAAAACCAAGTTTGGAGCAATAGGAATGTATTAGTTCTGTGCTTGTATTTCAGACTGAGGAATTCTAAAATAACTGGTTCTTTCCAAACAATTGTCCCTTTCCATGCTTTGGCTTTTGTAGGATGTGCAATACTTTATGTGCCAACTTAGACTCACCCGTGCGGTGTTAGCTAGATCTCATACCCACTTCTGATCTCCCCTCATTTTGTTCTTTTTTGAATAGGTTTTCTTTCTACCTTTTTTTTTTGATTCCCGATTAATAACTCTCTTCCTGTCCCCCCCCTCCAAGAAAAGAAGACATATTAAGGGTCAAGCATCCCCTGCCCCGGGAAACAAAAACCTTTTTTTTATTGGATGATAAAAAAGATCCAGGAAAAAAAAACAAAGGAAAAAACATAAATGCATTGATGTCTGCGTGTCATCCAGGCGGGGTGCGGCTGAGTGCTGTATGGCATGCAGACAAATCCTGGCTCCCATCAGGGAGAGAAAAGCCCCCCTGGAGACCAAGTCCTTTGCAAGGTGGTGGCTTTGCTTCTCCCCAGAGCCCCAAGCATCCCTTGCAGCGAGTCCCCACGCCTGGGAAGTGCCATCAATCCCTGGGTGCACGCAGAAATTCCACTCGCTGTTGTAGAGATGCTGAGGTGAAGCCCAAGGAGGAGGTTGAGCCGCTGCTTCTGCAGCATCTGCTTTGCAATAGTAACTGACAGTAGTTTTCTTTATCTTTCTGTCTTTTTTTCCTTTCTTTCTTTTTGTAGCAGGCCTGTTTAGTTTACAACGAAACGCATACAATCACCAAGAAATTAGTCAGGGCAAAGAAAAATAAAACAAGAACCTCTTTATAGGGATTTCTAAAAAAGAAAATAATCTATCTATCTGTCTATCTAGCTAATCTATCTATATATCTATATATATATAAAATGACTGTTCCTTATAGTGTTTAACTTAGGCATTGTTTCAGTTTGTCTGGGCCACATCACGGGGGATTTGAGTTTGATGTCACTTACCTCGAGGCCTCTGGTCGAGACCCAAACCGGAGTGGCTGTTGACCTGTTTTCTCATTTCATACGTTGACCTTGGGCTCGCTTTTCCTCGAAGACGCAGGCCTCGGGAGGAGGGGGGGATACACCTTCCTTTTGTTATTCCTTTAATTCCTTCGTCCCGCTGTCGCTTTGTTCGACCTGTCGTTCCCGTCATTTTCTCGGCATGGGGAAGTGACATCACTACTCTTGTTTCCCTTAAATCAAGGAACATTTAGAAACCTTTCACACCTTTTACTCAGGGATGGGGCTGGCATATGTGTGGTACACTGATGTGACCAGAAGCAGCACTTTTACTGCTCCGGAGTAGGGATGTACAATGTTACAGACAAGTTTGGATTTCCTGCATCTCATGGTTTTAAACTTTGTAGATCTCACTTAGATTGCAATACAAAAGCAGCAGGCTCAGCGTGAACTGTAGCTGTCGGTAATCATGAAAATTCACTTTCTGCAGAGATTTATTTTATTTTAATGTGTGTTGCCAATAGTAAAACGGAAATGGTGAAATTCTGTTAATTCTTGCAACTGCTAAAAAAAGAAGCCTGCATCAAGGAGAGCAAATCCTCAGTATTTTTAAACACTAACAACAGTGTTATTTTAAAGAGGGAGCCTCTTGGTGCAGTGCTCCGCGCATCCTGGGAGCCAGTTCTGCAAACACTTACACGCGTGCGTACAGGGGATCCAGGCTGGCCGGTCAGGGCTGCTCAGGAGCTCACTGTGAAGCATGTGTATAAATCTTTGTGAAACTGAAGCTTGGTTCAGTCAGGGCCAGATCCTGACCATAATCAGGCAGATGGAAGAGACTTGGGGTTCATCCAGGCTCGCCAGGGCGGAAGCCGCAGGCTGGCAGGGGGGATTTGGCCTGTTGAAACACTTTGCTGTCCCAGGAACTCAACAAAGGGTGAGACAGGACGTGCTCTTGTACAAATAATTTCCATTTCTTCCCTCCCCATCACCACAGGTAACAGCAGGGTCCACTCTGGGCTCTGGCCAGTGCTGATGTGACAGGCAAGGGGAATGAAGGCACCACCAGAGTGCAGGCAGTAATTTCCCTTCCTCTGGTTTATCCAACCCTCCTACCCTTCCCCCCCCCACCAAATCCTGAAATCCATAGCAAAATGAGAACTTGTTGATGCGGATCCGCATTCGTGCACACACACCTCCCCAGACAGAAGTGTCTGTTTGCACACGAATAAATGAGTGTGATTTGTTTTTGGCACGTATGCCTACGTGTCCACTTGATTGCCTGTCCTGAGGACAGCCTTGCTTTGTGTCCATAGGGGAACTCCAAACACGTTGCACACCTCTACTCCAGAGTTCAATTTCTTTTACATAGACGACCTCGCTTCAGATGTGTTACCTTTACTGATAGGATCTTTTCTTGTAGCACTATACCTTGTGGGAATATTTTTTGATGTAAACCTAATTTGAGAAGCTTATTAAAAATAGAAACTTTTTTTGAAGCACTCACATTGAGGAGTACAGGTAATGTTTTAAACAATTGCACAAAAGAAAAATGAATGTTGGAATGATTCATTCAGTGTTTGACAAAGAGATGGCTCTGTTTGAACAGTGAGTTTCATACCTTGTTTGTAAAAAAAAAACAAAAAAAAAAGTTTTTAAATACAAAAGCAGAGAAAGGTTGAAAGTTTCATGTTTTTTGTATATAGAAAATGTCATGTCTAGATGATCTGATTTGTATTGGCTTTGGCCAGGAAAAATTATTACTTAAAAGGCTCTTAAAGAACAACTGTGCTTAATTTTCTGTTCGTATTACATGGGTCCCATTTCCGGAAAATGGAGTCATGCTTCATACTGTTTATTCCTGTGCTGAAATATACCTTGGAGCAGCAATTCTTGAGTGCAGCTACCGGGCACTTCAAAGGGTGGCTACTGTGCACAACCAGAGTCTCACTCTCCAGCTCTCTTTCGGCTTTAAGTCTCTCCTGCCTGTGCTGAGGGAGCCCTGGCAGCCCACAGAGCACGGCCAGGTTTGAGGGAGGCCTTGGCCGTGCCCTTCGCTGGCACCAGGACCTGGGCCATGGTTGGCAGTGCCGCAGCAGCCCTTGGTTGGAGAGCCGCTGCTGGCTGAGCATGACCTGCTTTGTTCCTGCCTGAAAGCTTTCAGTCCCATGGTTTTTTCTTCTCTCTGGGATGCTGTTCCGTGTTTTTTCAGCACTTCCTGTTCCAGATGAAACCCAAAGAGTATAACCCTGAGCAAGAAGTGCTTATAACAAGGGATCCTGGCCCAGCGCTGGCAGCAGAGCGATACCTGAGGTGATCTGGCCTTGCAGCCCCTGTCACTGCCCCGCTCCTCACCTCTGTGTTAGCGCTGCTCATGCAGAGCAGATTTCCAGTGATGATGGTCTTGAGCAGTGGTGAGACTGGTGTTTTTCAGAAGCCAAAAGGAGAGGATCCTGGAGCAGTTTCTGAGGAGAGAGAGGGTCCTTTTCCTGTCCAAAGATTGAGCAGGGCAGCTGGGAGCCGGCGGCAGGGCAGCTGGGCTTTGAGGCTGCTCCCGTCCCCCTCCCCAGAGGTAACCCAAGCTTTTGCTCCCGCAGGCATGCAGGGCATGTATACTTGCCCTGTCCAGGCAGTCCCTGGGCGCTCAGAAAGCCAGCCCCGGTTGTGTTACAATGAAGTGCATTCAGCCAACAGGTAGTATTTACACAATAACAGTCTCTAAGGTTTCTGTAGGTTTTTTTCTTGTCGTTAGCTGAAAGGACTCAAGTCTTCCACTGAGGATTTTAGGATGGAGGCTTCATCCAAGGTTGTTTCCTTTTTGTTCATTTCTGTTTTGAGCAGTCAAAGCTCCTGTGCCCTTTCCCTCGACCGTGCAGTAGGTATGCATTGGAAGTGGTGTTGCAGCCAGCTTTAGGCACTTGTTGAAGCTGTCGTTGCTGTACTATGGGATTGCTGAAACCTCAGGGCTGGGATCCTTGGTTGGCACAGAGCCGGTGTGGGACCGCCGGCTCCCTGGACAGCCCCGCTCTGCCCCTTCGCACCAGCCAGTGTGGGGATCCCTCCCTGGTGTTTGCTTTAAAACTCGAGGACCCACGTGCTCTCCCGCTGACCACGCTCTGCAGAACTCCTGTCCCAGGCAGGCAGGTGGGACCTGTGTCACTGAGGGTGGCTGGTCTGGCTCCTCGCCCTGGCCATCGCACTGGCCTCTTGGCGAAGTTACTGATCTGTTAAGGCATAGATAGGACTCTTCACGGCAGTCAGCTGATGCTGAAACTCACTAATGTTGCATTTCTCTTTTTTGTTTTGTTTTTGGAATAATATATTAACTTTGTTGAACGCCGCTCTTTTGGCAGCGTTACAGTGGGGGGAGGGGGGGGGTTCCCAACCTTTTTCAGTTCGGGTGAGCTACTGAAAACCATTTTGTACTAGCTATGTCACGGCTCCCGGCGCTTGGCCGTGCCGGGCCAGGTTCAGCCATTCTACAGCAGCAGGTTTTAAGGGGTTTTTTTTTTCTTTTTCTTTTTTTAATTAAATTGTCTGGTATTACTAATGAGGGTTCTTGCAAATCCCACTTCCAGTGCAGTTCCTAGGGTAGGCCCAGAAAAAGGGATATCGCAGCTTTGTGTTGGGGAGAAGTTGAGCTGACATGGCCAGTACAAAGGAGAAATAGGGAGGGAATAACGTTTTGCACCTTATTGAAAAGAGGAGAAGATTTTAAGTGCATACAGACATAGTTAAGAGCTTTTATTGTGACAGGAGAACTTTTTTCCATATGCGTGCATACTCTCTGTAATTCCAGTGTAAAATATTGTACTTGCACTAGCTTTTTTAAAACAAATATTAAAAAAAATGGAAGAATTCATATTCTATTTTCTAATGGTGGTGTGTCTATTTGTAGGATACACTCGCGTCTGTTTATTGAATTTTATGGTCCCTTTCTTTGATGGTGCTTGCAGGTTTTCTAGGTAGAAATTATTTCATTATTATAATAAAACAATGTTTGATTCAAAATTTGAACAAAATTGTTTTAAAGAAATTGTCTGTATACCAGTACAAGTTTATTGTTTCAGTATACTCGTACTAATAAAATAACAGTGCCAATTGCAAGCACATGTTTTGTCTTTATCGCTTCAGACTGAATGGGAAAGCTTTCCTCGGGACGATATTTCCCCAATTTAATCCCCACCTCCCAGCAACTCATTTCATAGAGCCACAGAATGGTTTGGGTTGGAAGGGACCTTAAAGATCACCTAGTTGCAACCCCCTGCTGTGGAGGGGGTTGAGAGCACAAATGGTCTCAGATGCATTTGAGAGCGTTTGCTTTTATTCGCAGTGATGCAGAAACACGCACGTAGCCATTCACGGGCATAAAACCCTTTCCAGACCCTGAGAGTGAAGCTCTTTATTGTGTAACAAAAACTTTCCACTTACAATTTACGAACACTTTCAGGGACAGTGCCACGCGCGGTTGCTCCCGGTGAGGGTCAGCAGCGCCCGCCATCACCACCTCAGCAGGGCCAAGTGCGGCAGGAGAACACTGAATACTTGTCAGCTCTTTTTGGCCGATTACACGCAAGCGCTTCGCAGTCATCACAGCCAACACCAAGGAGTTTGGACTCTGAATTGTTTATTTATGTATGAAAACTTCAATCAGTAAACACTATATCAAGTAAATATGGGGAGGGCTTGCTTAAGCACCTGAATGAGCGCAAGCAAAGCAAAGGCTGCAGCAGGATGGTCCATGCTGTGCTTAAGCGCGGAGAGCTGTGCCTGCATGCAGCCTGGACACAGACACGCAGCTCCCAGGCGCAGAGAAGGGCCTGGCCCGCTCCCACTGCTGGCTCTGGCTGCTGCAGAAGGCAAATGGCTGTCCCTGGGCCTCAGCTTTTTGTTTTTCTCTCTTCCGCACAAGCAAGGCCAAACCTGGCACTGGTTGCAAAAGCTCTCCTGGCTCCAGCAAAGAACTTTTGGTATAAAACTGGCATTAGCAGCTAAAAAGCAACATCCCCAGGTGGCAGGGTGGGAGGTGGTGATGGACAGACACTGCACTAACACTGGCAGAAAGCTGAAGGAAGTCTGCTCAAGACGGGGAACTCAATCGGCACAAACCACGGAGTGCTTGGTTCAGGAAAAGCTTCAAACTCCCATTATGTCCCTGACTAGAAAACCCCAGCCCCTGGCCCAGCACAGTGGGGCTTGGCTAATTGCTGCTGTGTTTCTTACACACACTCATCCTTTCTCCCCCTGCTTTGACTAGCTGAAGGGAAGATACAGGCACACTTCATCTGAGATAAGCTCCTCCACATGTGAGCAAGCAGCCCCTCCTGCCCCTACTTGACACTCAACTCTTCTTATTTATAGGGTGGCCCCAACCTACATTCAGCCCTGCCATGCCCTAAGGTTAGAAGGCAGCTGCAGAGAAGAGCACAGCCAAAGCCCCTGCCCCATGGGGGAGAAGGGAGAGGCCCATAGCCTGCACTTGTTTCTTTCAGAGAAAGGAGACCTGGGAGGCTCGGTTTGCAGCTTGCAGGGTGCTGGCTCAAGGCCCACTCCTCTAACAGGCTGGCCTCAGGCCCATGAGGAGGCCTACACACGCGCTCCTCGCAGCCACCACACAGGCACTGGGGTATGAGCCAGGCTGCTGCCATGCCAAGACCTTCCTGCCTGTGAAGGGGAGTGCCCAGGTAAGCCAGGCTGCATGGGCAGGAGGGCCAGTCAGCCCTCCCGGACAAACACCCTGCAGCAGGGAGAGTCCAGAATATGGCTGTGAGCAGTGGGACTGGTTTAGGTGTCCTTAGGTTTTGAGAAGCCGGAGGTGGACATGCTCAGCACAGATTGCTTTAATGACATTAGCATTGCCCTTTTCAGCATCCCCACTCGTAGGTCTTTGGCATGTTGAATTAAATCACTGTGGAGCCAGTGGGCCAAACCTTAACACAGCTCTTGGGTGCTCAGCAAGTGCCTGGCTGGGGGAAGCTGGCATGACCTCAGGCTACGTCATGCAAGCAGCAGGTTATCGCATTCACAGCATTCCTCTAGACATGATGGGGTTGGGGTCGGGTAGGGAACCACTTAACACTAAGCGCTTACAAATGTCATTTACCACAGAAGGACACCAAGTAACAGAGAACCCAGTTAAATGTGCAGGTGAGGTAGATCCACAAATGGCACATGGCGTTTGTCAGTGGTTGCGGTCTCTTCTCAGATCACCCTGCCAGGCGCAGCATGCCCTCAGCTCCCTCACTGCCCCAGCTCCTGTGAGAGCGGCAGCAGGCTCGAGCAGGGCACACAGGACCTGGGGCTAAATGAAGATAAGGGCAACTGCTACAGCACAGGACTGGATGTTAAAGGAGGGCTCAGGCTTTGCTTTTTTTCCAATTTCCAGCCTGAGAGTATAGCCATGTATAGTGTCAGTGGTGAGCACTGACACGGCTGAGGGTTATCCCTGAACAAAACCTGCATATAACCTCGGGTGAGATGCAGACATGCCACCATGTCAGCCCTTCTGCAGCCACTCTCTCCCCCTCACTCACTTTGGAGTGAGAAGGAGAAAATGAAATGGAAAGAAAACATGGTGCTTATCAAAATTATGGGAAAAGCTGCTATTCAGAAAACCAAATAACCCAGGTCAAAGCTTTATCAGTAACTATTCTTAGCATCAATGTCATTCACAGCCTGGAGAATTCGGGGACAACTTCAGCTGAGCCTATCCCTATCCCTCCCTACAGTCCCTGGTCAGGCAGAGGTATGTGTGAAAGGGGAAGGCAAGTGGGTACAAAAGTGGCCCCAGGCATAGCTGGGTGCCAGTGTGAAGCCTGCCTGGGTAGGAGGCTCCACGCCTGCCTCACCTGCAGAGAGGCAGTCTCCCCATGTCCCCAGTGCCTGCCCTTTGGAAAACAAATGGCTCCAAAGACCTGTCACGAAGCTGCTCCGCTCAGTGTGCGTACGGAGGGTTTAAAAAATGTTTACAAATATATATTTTTATATGCATTCCTTAAACTCTGTTTAGAAATGTAGCTAAAAAAAGTAGAAAAGCGCTAGCCGGAGTAGGCGGGAGACAGCAGACTGCGGCTCTTCCCACGTATGAAGGCACGAGCGTGGAAACACACCTGTGGTCAGGCCTGCGCCACAATGGTCTAACCCCACTGCCGACAGAGGTGTTCACCCTACCCTTCATATCACATTTAACAAAGGAACGGTGACCTCCTGCAGCTGTACTGATGCAGAGTATTAACACCGCCTGTCATCTGGGCTTAATGCAGGTGAGAGCAGTATGTAGTGCGCGGTAGGGTTTGTGGTAAACAAGCCTGGAATCTTCCTAACTTGGTATTTTTGGGCAGTAGAGAATAGCGATCAGGTCCTTTATTCACAGGACCTGCTTCTCTTCTGCCTTCGGGTTCCTTTATGATATGTGGGCAGGAGAAAGGGTCCTTAAAGCCAGCACAAGCATAAATCTGTGCTTTATACTTAAGGCCCTTATCCACATCCAAAGCACAGGAAGGGGTCATACCACAGTTATGTCCTGCATGTTAGATGGAAGGTATTTAAAATACCAGGCTATTTAGAAGATATTCTGTGCTTTTCCTAATGTGGACAACACACTCTAAAATCACCAGGGATCGGCTTGTGGCCTAGATTTGCTCCTCAGCATGGTCAATTGTACCAGTCCTTGTGCGTGGCTTTTTGAGATGTCCAGCAGATGCATTTAATTCTAGAGTTTCTTTTTGCTATTCCTCTTCCTGCAGATCATTCTTTTGCTTTTCAAAGGAAGCCTGCCTCTTCCCACAGATGTCTATAGGAGGGGAAAGTAAGATTCTGCAGTACTGAAGTAACATTAGCTCTATTATGGTCTCAGCAGCACTTTAAAGTAAGTGGCCAAGCATTATTAATTCATTGGTGCTCACTTTTACATCATTTATCATAACGAGCTTCTACAGTACTCATGTGGATGCAACGTGTATTTCCAAAGAAATTTCACTGTGATTTATCTATTAATTAGTGGGCCATTACACTTTATTAAAGTGTTACCCAGAGCCTTAAGCATTCATTACTGCCTTCAGAGCAAATGCTTTAACTTCAGCTCGGCCTATCAGTGTCAGGCTATTCTGCCAAAAGCTCTTTTGCTTTCCATGGTGTCAAGCACTGCAAAGGAGTGGTACCAAATAACCAAAGTGAATCTGACCCCTCCGGCCTCACTCACCTGGCCACACACAATGCACAGCACAGCGTTTATGTATCTTTGCTAAATGGATATGAATAGGCAACGGAACAGGGAGGGCTACAGAGCAAACCCCTCCTTGGTGGGGTTGATGTTGCTGAGTTTCAACGTCTTAAAAATCTGTTCACAGAGAGCAGATAAAAGCAAGAACCCAGGTAACCCAATGGCTGCATGCACAAAAAAGCAGGCAAGCTCTGAGAGGTTTTCTCCTGAATCATCTCCACAGATGGGGGCAGAGAAGACAGCACAGGTTTGCTGCATTCACTGCCAGCTTCTCTGGACAGGCAAGTCCATTGAATAGGAAGATTTAGGTAAAAGTGACAGTACCAGCCCTGTGAACTGGCAGTGACAGATCTGGCATGTTTATCATCACAGTAAGAAGTCACCAGCAGTCAGGCCTGATCCACCTCTGACATTCTGCAGGCTGGCAGCCATGCCACAAACAGCCCTTCTTTCACCAGAACAAAGATTAAGAAAATTGGATTTTTGGTTTCTCCACTCAATTCCTTGCATCCTTTTCTCTCCCAGTCTGTAATTTCTGGAGGGTGCACTGCCACAAGCGGTGGTAGGTGACAGGTCAGTCTTAAAAAAGGGAATGTGTGTATGTTTGCAGGTCTACTTGCCATGTCTGTACAAGCCAATTCCTTGTTAGCTGAGGTTTCAGCAGCCATTTATCAGAGGGGGGAGAAAAACAGGTGAAGAAATGCTGACTAAAAAATAAAATAGGCACAACAACCAAAGATGAGGCTATTGCATTTAGAATCAATGGCACTGTTTCAACAGCATAACCTTCCCCTTCCAAATCCCAGCCATAGCCCCTCCAATGGCTATGATACTGCCATTCTGAGAGAGAGTTTGCCACAACAAGGAAGAGAAAGCAAAACAAATCAGCAGCCCTTCCTGCTCCTCCCCACCACCACTCTCTCTTCAGCTCCCCACTCCTGGGCTAAGAGAAGACCTGGCTGTGCTGCTGGGTGACGCGGATAAACGTCGTTCTCCTGCTCAGTTCCTTCAGTTTGGCAGCTCCCACGTAGGTGCAGGTGGAGCGCAGCCCGCCAAGGATGTCCAGGATGGTGAGTTCCACATCCCCTCTGTATGGTACCTCCACAGTTCTGCCCTCAGAAGCTCTGGAGAAGAAATAGGTTACTGCATTTATGTCTAGATTTCGAAACGTAATAGTGTGTTTACTGGAGCAATGTGGAGCTTAATACTGCAGCTTACAAACGTTCCCCCAGCTTTATTGCTTGCTTGCCTGTTGCTGCTCAGTGCTCTCAAGCACTGAAATGCCTCAACTCCAGCTACCACCAATATTGTGAACTAGAAGAAAATAAATATTGTAGATGCCCCAATACCCCATGTGTATATTTACAGATCTGCCCCTTTCTCCCCTCCACCACCTGCCTACAAGCAAGTGAAGCTTCCAGGTTTACTGAAAGGTAAACTTGACCTTCAGAGCTGCAAGCTGTAAAGTATAAGGAATAGCCAAGGTCAGGCAACTTACAGAAATGTTGGAGCTGGCCCCAATCAGCAGAGCTCTTCAAAGGCTTCACAGCCCCTGGGTTCTCTTATGTCACTGACCTGACACAGATGGAACTGCTATGACTGTCTCTTACCAGCCCACAGAGATGGAGTGGGAAACCTGCTACCAAAACCTGCTGCAGAACTGACCCCTGAAGCTAAAAGGTGAGCTACCAGAGTTCAGAGTCAGGCAAAAAGACCATTAAAAATAGCAGTGCTGTGAATACTGTCAGGTACGAGCACATGCCAGCACAGACTGCACTGGTCCCAAAAACACATCTGAAGAGTTACACGATGGAAGAATCCAGGCAAGTTAACTCCTTCTCCTTCAGCTTTTTCCAGCCTCACGCTCAGCAATCCCTCCTGCAGTAGAGCTCACCAGTCATCATCTGATCTCACTAGGCTTTAGAGCAAGCTCATTTTGCATGGCAAACTGCTCCTTTGGAGAGGTAGGCCTTTGAAAGGGGGACGTCAAACAGAAATGCAGAGGAGATGGGATTGCTCCCCTTCTTCCCTATAAAATGGAGGCAGAAATCACAGCAGGGTTCTGTCATTGTTGGAAACGTGGCTTTATTTAGTTTTCCCTTAAACAAGTTGTCCAGGGGACAGTGCAAGAAAGAAAAAGCATCCTTGTTTGGAGACTCTATTTGCAAATCATTAACAATAGCAACAGCAGCTACGTGCAGGTACTTCAGTGCAAGTCTGGCTATATTTCATTCTGTTAGCTTAAATGTAAGGTCAAAGCCTTAGGGAGACAATAAAGAAGTGTTAATATGCCATGGGAATAAGGAACCATGATTAATCTCCCTACATCTGATGAGTAATTGACTCTTTCTTAAATAAACACTGTAATAAGTGGCCAATGGAAAATGTATGTACCACTGCCATGTACCAGACTGCACAGGGCACAGTGGTGTGTTGTATAGCCTATGCTTCAGGGAGTGCACAGGCTTTTATTTGCAGCTCCAGTGCCAGCAGGAAGAGAAGGCATGGTCCACAGAACAACACAAACATAGTCATGCTACCATTCTGCAGCCTGGGTTTTGGCCATGCCCACCTGGTCCAGTCAAAGTCAGGAGGTTCAGCTTGGGCTCCTGGGTGCTTGTTGCAAGACCACAGTGCAAGACAGTCCATGTCTGGGATTTGGGGAAACCAGTGTGAATTTTACCTACCAGATCCTGACATCTGAAGAGCTTTGCATGCTGCATTAGGCAAGAAATGCTGGGTTTATTGCATTCATTCATGATTGTCCATTCAATTCATGCATGAGAGTCCAATTACTTTATGCATGAATGCCCCATCAGTTCAAAGATGCGCGCCCTGTTAATTCATACTAGAGCACCAGGTGGGGCATAAGTTGCAGGGTTTTGAGCAGAGAGCTGATTGCAAACAAAGGCAGCTCCAGTTAGAGTGGTCCAACAGACCTGCAGGGATGAGACACTGCTCTCAAGAGTCTGACCACCTGGTGGTCCTTTTTTCTGAGCAGAATTACAGCAATGCGGGGCACTTTCAGCCACTGCCCCTGGTAGATGTCCCTGCAATGACTACGATGCTGTTAGGAAGCTAGAGCTTGTGGGATGCCACTTTTGGCCTTGGATACTAAAACCTACAAAAGTGTGAACATCTAACATCACAGCCACAAATCTCTAACAGCTAGGCAGGTGCTGCTGCTCCTCCAGTATCAGCTGATAAGCTGGTGGGTTGTCCTGTTGAACAAGAAATGACCTACAGATACTGTACTGGGGGAAGTATGCAGGTAGAGAGGTGTGAGATTAGCTGCACAGAAGATGCCAAGTGTCCAGTTTTACATTCACCCTTGAAAATAAGTGTAAAGAAGTGTTGAAAATTCTCCATGCTCCCACCCTACATGGTAGGAGTAATGGATGTTCCAAAAGAAAAAGGAAGCATATAGGATGGAAGTAGGACAGAAATCTAGAGCTGTGAGTTAAGCAACTGCAAGCACAGCATAGAAGGTCAGAGCTTAGTTAATGTTGTTTGACTGTGGAGCAAGCCCCAAGAGACCAAAGCTCTTTGGTGTGCCATCTCACTTCCCAGATGGGGAAATGACCTACTGCTGCATGTGAATATTCTTCACCCATCCCATCCCGCATTTTGGATATAAATTAAGCTCTGCTGCTACTGAACTCATGACTCTCTTGGTACCTTGTGGTGGTTTAACCCCAGCCACTACCTGTAACACTCAGCTGCTCGCTCATGCCCCTGGTGGGATGGGGGAGAGAATTGGAAGGGTAAAAGTGAGAAAACTTGTGGGTTGAGATAAAGACGATTTAACAGGTAAAGCAGAAGCTGCGTGCAGAAGGATTTAGGATGAGAATCATGTTGATAACACATTGATGTTTTAGTTGTTGCTAAGTAGTACTTAGCAACAGACTGCAAGCTAAAATTGATCACCAGATAAACCACTACT
>JANHGB010042344.1:32031-68467 GCA_026283785.1 Coracopsis vasa
CAGGCCCTTGTCCAAAGCCCCTCTCCAGGTTTCCTGTATCCCCTTTAGGCACTGGAGCTGCTCTAAGGTCTCCCCTTCAGGAGCCTTCTCTTCTCCAGGCTGACCCAGTCCAGCTCTCTCAGCCTGGCTCCAGAGCAGAGCTGCTCCAGCCCCTCTGATCACAAATACAGACAACAGAGCCTCCTGCAATCAGCTCTTTGGCCAAGTCTGCAAATTACACCAACAGAGCCTGCACCAGCTTTAAGCTGCTGACACAACCGTGCTTGCTGGGCCACAATCACGCTGTGGGGCTTCCTAGCCCTGGGAGCTGGCCAGGAACATCCAAGCCCTTTGTGTCCTGCCACCATCACTGAGCAGAGGCACCACAGGGTGTGCTGCCTGCGCTAGGTGCATTTCAGGGCACAGGATGGAAAACCCCTCTCCCAGCTGTTTTCCCTCCCGGCTGCAGTTGCAGGAGGCTGTGTTGGCAGGAGCCAGCACCCCAGGAGCTGGAGCCCGGGGTTCACTGCTGTCAGGGCCGCTCTGCACTGGAGCCCATCCACGCTGGCGCCCGGCCGCGGCGCGTGTTCATCAGGGGCTTGTGCCGCATGGGGAGGTGGTTTCCTGCAGCCAATGGAGGAGCCGCTCCTGCCGTTCATCGCGAGCGTGGCTGGAAACAAAGGCCCCGGGAAGAAAGGCTCGTTGGCTGCCACAGCTTCCCAGCGCTGGCCAAGCCTCAGAGCTGACAAATCACCCTCGGTCCTCCTCACCTCCTCCTCCGCAGCCTCTGCGATCACACCACGACCTCTATTTAAGCCCCCATGGTGGCTGGGGGTGAGGAGGATCTTTATGGCGTGTGTCAGTGCTGACGGCAGCCTCGAGCCGCGACTCCAGGGCAAACAGCAGCAATAGCAATGTAACGGGCAATGTGTCACCACATAAAGCACCAACATCTACATCTGAAGCCATAGGTAACATTTCAGTGTAGCAAACACAGGGGCAGAGGGTAAATTATGGCTATAAAAGAGCCTCCATGAGGATAGTCTAGAGGTGCGGATTTGAAAAGGCATCAAACCAATCTGGTTTTAATAAAAGCCATAACTGGTTAAGACTAATGCCCCATCAACATCGAGCTCCATGGTAAAAAGCATTAAACTCAAGAAATTCAACTCATTAGAAACCCAAGAATGTAACTATCACCAGCACAAAGGGTACTTTCAATAGGGAAGGAGACTATAAAACAAACAAAGAAATCCCCCAAATGTGGGAGCTGGGCACAGAGGACGCTGTGTGTGACAGGCACCTGGCCTAATTACAAACTGAAGTTGGGAAATACAACTTGCAGTGAGAGGAAAACCAAGTGGAAATCACCAAGGCAGAATGTGATCCCCTGGCTGGCCGCGTCAAAGGGTACGAGCTGGTGGCTGCATTAACCTCTCCCCATGCACATCCTCACAAGGCAAAGCAGAGGCATCTTCATAAACGTGCTCAGCAGCAGTGTGTTTGCTCCCTGGTCCTGGGGATGTTGGTTAAAAGCCAGCATGGCTCTTCCCCACGGGATCTGGCACCACAGCAAGAGTAAGTATTCCATCAAATAGCACATCTCATCCGAAGGCTGCCTTTAAAGGAACATCCATTGCTGCTCCCCAACGTGTGGTATGAAAGATGAAATATTCCAGATGTCATCCCCAGGTCCTATAGGACATCTGCTTACAAACAGCCATCTTTGCATATTAAAGAGGCATTACAGCACCAATGTGAAACAATGCATCCCAGCAATAGCAAGAAACACCCTTTCTAAGCCAAAGAACAAAAGGATTCCTAATGAATGGAATTCACCAATCCTCAACATTTACCACACTGAGTTGACAAAAGCTATTACAAACACATTTGCAATTAAAAACCCCTCATGTCTTAGTTACCAGTTCAGCAGTGGTGTTTTGCAAAGCCCTCTGGGTGTTGATTTCATCTATCAAATACTAGTAATGCTCCTCAATTAATAAACTAGTTCATAGAATCCCAGCCAGGTTTGTGTTGGAAGGGACCTCAAAGCTAATCCGGTTCCAACCCCTGCCATGGGCAGGGACACCTTCTACTATGCCAAGTTTCTGTTTAGATTCATCTTTTATGTTCCTGTAATCTGGAGGTTTATGTTCAGACTCACAGGCCAACAGGGTACTAGATGAAAGCAAACAAACCAGCTCCTAGCCTGCATGTTAATGCTTTCATCTCCCAAATACAGATACTCTCTTCTTCAGGCTGATAAAACCACATCTGACAGGGTGTAAATTTGCCACCTACCCCCTTGGACAGAAGAAATGCATCACAAGAAGTGAACTTCTCAGGCCCCAAAACCACAGTGACTTAAAACACCCATCTAGTGCAGGTCCTGATGACCTCCAGGCTGCAGGTGCTACCCTCTCCAGTATTTTGGGGGGTATCTCACCAGCCCCCAGCACCTTCCTGTGAGTCCCTTCCATGTGTCTGAAGCAAAACTCACAGGGAATGAACTTCAGTCAAGGGCAGCATAAAACCATGCCTTGGGTAACCATGCCCCAGGAACTGAGATAATCTAGAGGATAAATTAAACTAAAGAAACAATAAGAAATCCATACGCCTTTGGTGCCCAGTCACACCTGGGTTGAGCTAATGCAGCATCAAAACCTTTGGTCAAAGGCCTTCAAGCATTTGCATTCACCAGACACCGATGAACATCACATTTCAGTAAGCACCTCCTGATACTGTGACAGATGTACTTTCAATTCCCAAATCAACAGCAGGGTGAAGCATGTAATTTGGAAACCCATTAATCCTTCCTACGTCATATCCATGTGCATGATTTTGAAGAGAAGCTGATTTTAGGTTCTGAACAGTCTGGGTTGGCAGAATGAAACATCCCCAATGACCACTGAAGTTAGGTAAAACATTTGGGTAATTTGCCTTCTGGCTTTGAGCCTTTAGGAGAAATTACCTATTAAGGCTTGCTCTGACACTGCAAGGACTAGAAATGCGTGACTGGAGAGGAAGAAGGTAGCTGAGACTCAAGAATCCAGGAGCTCAGGCTTGAAAAGGAAACGAAGATGGGGAAAACAAAGGATTTCAATGCACTCTGTATTCAGAAGCATCAGCAGGTCACGGCCATTAGTCCAGCGTGTCTCTGTGCCAGTTAACATGCTAAAATCCATGTCCACATCAACACGTGTGTTCTCAAATTCATTACAAAGCATTCTGAACAACACACAGTTTCTCTCAACATAACCAAGACCAAAGCACAGCACATTAACTCAGACACCTGCACTGCAATCCTCTCCCCACAGAGGTGCCCCTGCTCTCCTGCTGCATTCCCTTTGGCTGTAGGGATGGCTCAAGCATCACATTCATCCTGGCTGCCCTCATTCTCAGCAGCAAGGAGCACCACGAGTCTTTTCTTTCTAGCAACGTGACAAGCACAAGGAGGCACATTTTGCTGCAGCACCACAAGCCTCTGGGCTTGGCTCAAACACTTTGCCCCAAATCACAGGCAATGAACCTGCTGCACAGCCTTTGGGAACCACTGCTGCCTCCTCTCACCTCAATTTGCTCAGCTCCCCAGCTCTCTGCTGTTGGTTTTGAATGCTGCAGCCACAGCAAGCTCATACCCACCTCCTGGGTCAGATGCTGGCCTGGCTGACCCAAGAAGCTACAACCACCTCCATTAGTTTTATCCCTGTTTGCCTAATTTTCCATTTCTCTGTAACAAATGGGAGAAGTCACTTACTTGGCTTTATTTGGACTTTATCCATTCCAGCCTGGTTATCTTGTTCCGTATTTACTTCCTCCCCACCTGCAAGTGTCCTCCCTCTCCCTGTGCTGTCCCCGCAGGATCAGTGTATGCAAACAGAAGCGGACCTGAACTTTCTGCTCTACCCCTCCACCATCTCCCTGTCCTAAACCAACACTGCTCACCACTGCCTCTGAGACCACTCCCTTGGGAAGGAAACAGGATATGGAAAATGATGGATTTAATATTTAATAGCTCACCTCTACACCCAGGCCAGTCCCTCACTCAGCCCTACATTGTGTCTGCAGTTTATGTCAGGCACGTGTCTGAATGGGGACTCCCTTGTGGAGCCAAAGTATCCTACATGTAAACCCGAGCGGAGCAAGCTGGTATGGAAGCACACAGCAAGAGAATGGTGGGGACTGGGCTGGGTATTAAGGGAACAGGAATCTAATCAGAAGAACACTTCCCACTTGAAAAGAGGATCATAGAATCAGACTGGTTGGTGTTGGAAGAGAGCTTAAAGCTCTCTGGGCAACCTGCGCCAGGGCCTCACCACCCTCAGAGAAGAACTTCTGCCTAAGATCTCATCTCGGTCTCCCCTCCGTCAGATTAACGCCATTCCCCCGTTTTCTATCGCTATATACCCTTGTCAAAAGTGCCTCTCCAGCTTTCTTGTAGGATACTCTGGATGTCTTTCCTTGATGTTTTGCCTGTGCAAGAGGTTTTTAATTAAAAGCAGGAAAGCCTTTCTATTTTAGACACAGCAATACAAGCATCAAGCACTAAGTACAGTTTATTCTGGGTTTCTGTGTGTTTCAGAGAGCTTGGCAGTCATGTTAGCCAGCGGGCCTGCAGCAAACTCTTCTACTCCAACCAGTCAGCAGCCATCACCTGGGATGTGACTGCCCATGCACCAAGGACACAATCATACAACTTCTCCCCAACCCACCTGAGGCACAGACAGGTAAGTGAGCCTTTCATAGAATCACAGACTGGTTTGGCTTGGAAAGGACCTTAAGATCATCCAGTTCCAACCCCCTGCCATGGTGACCTCTGGCTTCCAAGGCAGCCAAGGAGAAGGAAATCTCCAGCACAAGTCTTGAAGCACTCAGAAAGCCCCCTTGAACCTCTCAATGTGCTGCACAAAAACATAACCCCCCTCCACCTCCTGTTCTGGGACACAGGAACCCACACCACAGGCACCAGCTGCGCACTGCTCCAAGCACTTTGCCAGGGAAAAGCAAGAGGAAGAGGACCTGCTGCCATCCCCTCACAGCCCTGCTTCTGTGGAGGGGATGTGGACCACATTCAGCAACCTCAGCAGGGGTCTTGCCAGGCAACGTAAGAGAGCAAAGCCCCAGATTTGCATTTCAGATCATCAGCAGCAAAGCAGTACCCACCAAATCATCACCATATCAACTGCACATCTGGAAGTGGGACACCCCTGGGTACCAGCACATCCTCTGTGCCCACGGCAGCACATCCCTGCAGGATGCTAACGCCAACATCAGCTGTCTGCAGGTGAGTGTCCTGCCAGCACAGCTCCAAGCACTTCCCCCATGGAAAAGCTGCTTGTTTGTTTTTCTTGTTGTTGGGGTTTTTGCTGGTACTTGCATCTCTACCAGGACTTCTGCTGACACAGCTCTGGTGGAGGGGAGAGCAATTTCTTTGCAGATAACTAAGTTGGCAAAACTTCTCAAAAGTAGACCAAGCCTCTGCTTTGGAAAGCAAAAAAAAGAAGCTACTTTGGTCTAAAATCACGTCTAAGCTAACACAGCTACATCCACAGCAAGGACTTTTATGAGTATGGCTATTTCAGCAAGGGAAAAATGAGAAATCCTCCCCTCCAGCCAGCATAATTATATTGGAAGAGCTTTCTTAAAAGGATAAACCAGGCCTTTGAGTCTGCCTTCACTGACAAAATGTTCTTCAGTCCAGTTGGCTCACAACCGAACACAACTAAAAGGCACTTTTCAGGCTTTCTTAACATTTCAGAAGCCACATTTGCCCATTCTGTTATTATTTAAAGTTTCTGTAGGTGGAAGAAAAGGGTGAGCTCCCAAAGGGCCTTTGCTAGCCCATAGCTTGCTTAGCATGCAAGAATTTCTGGTAGGAAAGTCAGTCTTAGTCCCTGTTTGACACAGGGTAAAATGTGTAATTTTAACACCTTAACAAAGTAACCCTTGTGTGGATAAAGTTATAAAATCTCCTTTCTAGGTGTTGTGTATCAGAGAGGGGAAAAAATGTCTTTCCCCACACAAAGACACAGCTCAAGTGTATTAAACCTGGTACCCCAGGAGGTATTTAACACGACTGGGAACACACATATATTGCCTGTGTTCACGAGCTCATGTCAATGTAGCATCAACATACCTCACTGCGCTAAGGAGCCTGAGGAAAGCAGCCACCAAAGCTCGCAAAGGGGAAAAGATGATGGGGTTTAAAGTGCTCTGAGTTTTCCTGCTGTACCTTACTGAAACAGACTCAGCATTAAAAGCAAAGCCCTCTCCTCACTGCAATCCCAGCTGACAGGAGTAAATCAGAGAGGAGGAAAGGCAGGGCAGGCCTGAAAGCAGCGCTGGATTTCACGTCACCTGCAAAACAGAGAGTGGGAAACTGAAGGAATCACCTATGTGCTCACTGCTCAAAGGCACTGCTCATTAGGTCCTGCCTTTCCCTATTATCACTTCTGCACTCAGTGGCCTATTACAGCAACCTCCTTCCAGCCAAGGGACCCGTGAATAGGAAGCGCTTTGACATGAGTGAATGTTGCCCCTTAATCCGGTCGGGAGTTCATTGAACAGGCGGAGGGCGGCTGACAGAGCTCCCGGCACCAGCTGGCGCAGGGGAGGAGAGCAAGGATCAAAGGCAGGGCAGAGCCTGAGCACCACCAGCCTGATCTGTGAGGCTGCTTGGCCTGTTGAGTCCTCGCTTTAAGAGATGGGAGCTGCTGCGGTGCCATACTCCTTGGAGACCCGGCCCCAGCTGAGGGTGCAGAGCAGTGGGGAGACATGTCCTCTTGTGGCTCACAACTTCACTTTAAAGATCAAAGCTGCATCTCCAGAAAAAAAGATGTTACAGATCAGAACAGATAGGGAGGGGAAAAAAATGATGAAAACTGCAGTGTGAGTTCTGAAGGGAACCACTTCATTCAAAGCCACACAGGGTTGCCTAGGGAGGTGGTAGATGCCCCATCCTTGGAAATATTCAAGGTCAGGTGGATGGGGCTCTGAGCAACTCTGATCTAGTTGAAGATGTCCCCAGTCACTGCAAGGAGATTGGACTAGATGACCTTTAAATATCCCTTCCAACCCAAACTATTGTATGATTCTATGATTTCAGTAGGCCAAAGGAGACAGGTGTAAATGCTCTAAAGTAGGCTGAGTCTTACCACAATGAAGTGCTAAGCGAACTAGTGCACATTTTTTATGGTGCATTTTAGCTTTTCAGAAGTGGCAGACAAAAAACCCAATCTTGGGGATGACGACAGGAGGTTGGATCAAAGATGCTTTCTATCTAGCATGATGTCTGAGATTGTCATGGTCCTATAAGCATGTCTCTGTGCCAAAGTGTGAATTCCGTTTTAGTTTGTGGATCCCATTCTGCTTTACATTCTACACTGTCACCTTCACAGCGCTGCAACTCTTGCCCATAGTAGCAGCTGGACACACTGGGGAAAGCCCACATGCTGGAGTAGTTGTAGTAGACAAGGCCAACAAAACCCATCAATCCTGAATGTCGGGAACAGTACATAAGGTCACTGTCTCTGAGACTCTTACCAACAGCAGTTTACCAGATGGGACCAGAGGCTGAATCTACCCCAAAAGAGGAGAAGAATCAAAAGGGACCCTTCAATAAACCAGTAAGACATGAAACATTCTCTAACGAAGTACGCAAGAATCATGTTGTCTAAGGGCAGTAACTATACCTGCCACTCATAAGAGGTTTTCTGGAGTAATCTGCTTTTTCAAAGTCAAAATTCTCAGCACTTTCCAGAGTAAAATAGCAATGGACAAGAGATTCCTTTGCAAAGTCTTGTCTTCTTTTCCTCTCCCTTAAGGATTTTAGCTCAAAACCCAGGTTCCTGAATGCTGCCTGATTTGGGGCTACTCTGGTGCTCTGTGGCCCAAAAAAGGGTGGGAAAACTATACAGCAGGATTCTGCTGCCTAACAAAACTGCCTAACCGCTCCTGCCTGTCACTGAGAGCACTTTGGAGGTCCTGAGCCCTCATTAGTGTTACAGTTGTAACTCAAGTCTATACTGGGGAAACGCCAGCTGATTCACCAGGCACCCACTTTTTGCAAACAGAAGGGAGCATGTGGGCAGCCAGGAACCCTTACAACAAAAGGACAACCCACCTGAACAAGCAGAGAGACAGAAACTGCAGCCTGGTATGCCATGTTCCATATACATATCCTGAGAGACTCATAAGTCAGAACACTGCCTAATGACTTCCTAGACCATGCAGCTACTGCTGCAGTGACAGCACACTGCACTGACTACAGCTGAGTTAATGCAGCTGCTCTCAAGATAACCACCCCAAGCTTCTTCTCCCTGTCTCTCCCTTGATGTCATCCCTCTCTCAGATCTGCTGCTGTGTTAGTAACATCTTCCTAAAGATGGGCCTGTTTCCAACAGATGCCCTTTGCACAATTCTGCACCAGAAGTGACTGGACAGCAGTTCAGTGCAATTGCTCTTGTGTGGAATTCATACCTGTATTCAGCAACCCCTCCTGAATGCTTCTTCATGGCTGTATCAGAGCTCATTCCATAGAAGAGTTTCACCTTCTTGCCATTCTTTTCTATAATCTCTCCAGCACACTGGTCATGGCCTGCAAACATTCCTCCAAGCATGACAAAATCAGCACCGGCTCCTGTGATCAGCAAAATGACACATAAGAAAGCAGGGAAAGGAGAAGAGGATGAAAGACAAAGCAAGTACACAGTGGCCTCCAAAAACAATAGCCCTGAATAGTTTGGTACAGAGTCCCCTCTGGTAATATACACAGAGAACTTGGAAGAAATGCTTTACTGAAGAACAGACACATGCTGAATTGTATTTCTCTGGTATTTTAAATAGAAAGAATCCTTTTCTGTTGTGATGATAAAGATACAGATTGTTCTACTCCACCCCACACTCTTTATTTTCAAACTCAGTTTTAACCCTTTACTTCATCAGTATCTGAGCACAGTTCCTTATTAACTAGAACTGTGACTGAGGTGCCCAGAAGTTCTAATGAGAGGAGTGACCTGTGGTTCAGTGGTTTTCAGCACACACCACAGAGTTCTAAACCATAGCTACAACTCCTAAATATGTTCCAGATACAGAATAACAAACTGAATACTCAGTTGTGCCTGTTCAATCTGTCCACCTCCCCAGCTTTGCAAATCATGAAATCAGTTCCACTGGGAGTAAAATCAGGAAGAAGGTTTTTGGAATCACTCTTGATTTTCTGCTGTGATTTCCAATATTTCCAGCTGGGCTGGAACTACTCCACCAGCAGCTCCTTCTGTGATAATCTGGCATATCTAGTCTTGCTTGGAAAAGTTTGGCTTTTGCTCTTTTATGAGCCTGTGGTGACCCACCCCTAAACCAAAGCATTTTCCTGTTCAGACTCTCTGCTTCTTCAATGTGTTTGTGTCAGAATAGGCCTCCCCTCTGCTCAGCTTCTTCCCAGAACTGGCGAAAGAACATGGCTATGAACCTCCCTTCATAGAAAGCAGATGAGCCTGAACTAACCCCACCCCATTATGAACATATCTGAACTCTGGGGAGATCCCAGGCTAGGTAAGTCTAGCATTAGGCTCTGATCTCTCTCACTATCCAAACAATAGCACTGGGCCTTGAAATCTGAAGAGTGAGATCATTATCAACTCTGCTCTCCTTCTGCCATCTGTTTAAAAGCTCTGTAGACAAACCTGAATTTGGGAAAATTTTTATCTTAGAGTACATGACAACCATGGAGTATGCCAGTTCCCTCCTTCCTCCTCTTTGCCAAAGAGCAGACCTAGCAGCAATGCCTGGGGGCAGAGCACCCAGCTGCTCTGCTGATTTCACCTCCCTTTGCCTGGTCTTTGTTTGAAAGGAACAGTATGTCCATGGTAAAGCGATATTAAAAATGAGGCTGGTGCAAAACTGCTGAGAACATCACAAGCAATATTTATAGCCAGGCACCCATTCAGGTGTCCAATCATGCCAACTACCTGGCAGATTTTTCCTGAGCAGTCTTGTTTCAGATGGCTGAGTTTTACAGCCTCAGTTTGACTCACATCTGATACTACTATTAACCTGCCAAAAACGAAGGGAATGCTCATCGTTTAAGACATTCTCAATTACTGGTAGGGAGCTCCTGTTGCTACCTGGCACAATCTTGCTCTACCTTTGCAAAAAAATAAGTACCCTGGGAAATCTAGTTGATGTCTTCTTCAGGGGTAGAAGAAAACAACATGAGGAAGAAAGGATGGATCTGGGGCCAAGTTTTCAAAGAGGGCATTTAAAACAAGTCAAAGGCCTGCCAAAGGACACTCTGGACTCTTTGCCTTGTTCATACTATCCCCTGATCTCCAGTCCTAATCCTGTCTCTGGCTGTGGGTCTCACAGCCTCCAAATTATTAATGCAAAACAGTCACATGAAATCTACACTTCAGAAGCACAGAATTTTTGTTCCTGTGCACTTCAGTATCTATTATTTTCCTTTTGACTGCGTATTTTGGGAGAAAATCAAGTAAGCTTGAATTACAGGATTGAAACTCATTCGACTTGAGTAACTTGCAAACTACAACGTAATTCATCAAGCTCTTCCAGATGAGAGGAGCTATGTCACAGCAGACACAGCACATGTAAACATTGGAATGACACATGCTTATTCCCCTGCAGCTCCAGGATTAACAACCCCATATTAAATATGCCTTCCAGAACCTTCCACCCTGCTTCAGTATTACAAAGATGTCTGAAAGTTTCAAGTCAGTTCCACTACTCTTCTATCAGTTAACATCCAACCAGGAAGCTGGTTTTTGTAGCATTTTGTTGCGTAGTTTTTTGTACGACCAGAAGCTCTAGTCATGTTTGCGACATCCAGCTGCAGTCTTTCAAGTACAGATAGACAGCGCTCCTTTATTTTAGGTTGTGGGGACTGGGAACACCTGGCAACAAATCCCTAGATAATACAGGACATGATGGGGTACACTGCATACAAGCATCCCAGCAGCTTGCCCAGAGTTTGCTAGATTTGTCCTCTTTCCACACAATGCCACTTCAATGCACTGTCTTCCCCTTTGATGTCTACACTGTATCTAGGCTGATTTTGCTCATTCACATTTCACAGTGCCTTCTCTTTCAAGCCATTACAGAATATATGTGCTGATGCCAGCACTCACACAGTTCTGCTGGATCTGGATGGAGTCCCTGAGATGTCTTTTGTACGCCTGATAATAGAAGTTAGTGATAACCAGCTTGGCTCTGCACAAATTCAGCTGGAGTCAGCCTTGATTTGTGTCCTGGGCAGCCCTCCAGACAGATGCAGTGTAGGTTTCCCTGGACCACAGCTGACCCTGGAATCAACGTTCACCTGTGCTCCAGCTGAGCCAGCAAGCCTTTGCAACAACAGGTATACACACACAGCTAATGAAAACAACAAAGAAAAAAGCCAGTATGATCTGTCAGGTATATTTCAGAACCAGTATATGTCCTCAGTTGACTTTTCTACATGCTTTTTCATTCCTTTTCCTTCCCCGCGCCTGTATCTCTTCTCACCACTGCTGTAAGGAACAGCAGTATTGTGTTAAAGATGCTGGCGTAGGATTCAAAAGGCACATTCTGTTCCTGGCTGTGTCACAAAAATATATGTGACCTCAGGCAATTGAACTTAGTATTTCTATGCTTCAACTTCTCATCTTTAAAAAGGGAGACAGTAGTGCCTCCCTGGGGCATTCTGAGAGATGTGTTATCAGCCCTTCCAAGGGTGTAGTTATGTGAGTCAAGAGCCCCAAACAAAGTTGTTCTATGCTTTCTCTTGTTCCTGCAGCAGAACACCTTTTCTCCCTGATCAACCTATCTCTTTTCCATTATCATCTCCAATACCCAGATGGCAGCGACATCTTCAGTTTGCCAAATCCATACCAGGTTCCCACCAGCAGTTCCAGAATTCCAGCAGTCCCTTCAAAAATATCTGTCACTCCTGGCATTTTTGTTTCCCACCTTCAGTGCTTCTCTGTTCCTTGCCTTTTTAAATAGGCTTCTACCTTGGTTTCCTCTGTCAAAATGCCCAATCTGCCTCTGATTCCTGAGACCAGTCAACCTTCTACTTGTAAAGCTTCTCAGCAACTTCTTCATGGTTCATCACAGTTCTTCACCTGCACTCCACCCTACTACCCTACTTCTCCTTTTCACATGAACTTGCCTCCTCCAGTCACATCTTTAGCCATTTTTCAATGCTAGTCTTCACATCTGGGACTCCCTCATGCTTTTTATGATTCGAATGGCTGCTTTGTCACTCCTTTATAATGAACATCTCAACATCTCTTTCATGAAGACTTTACAATGATCCACTAAAAAGAGACAGTACAATCACTTTAACCAAAAGTCCTCTTCTGGTCTCTTGTCCATGCTTTGTCCAGGCCTCCATCCCCAAGTGAAATTGTACATCTGTGTATTTTATCACCTGGCCTCTGCTATCCAATATATTTATGTAACTCCTCCCTGCAAGAGGCTCTCAGCAAGCACAGAGGTCTGTGCTAGACAATTCAGTATCAGTGTTAAAGCTTTGGCTTGTAAATGCTGGGCAATAAGGCTATTTACTACATGGCTCACATAACCAATAAATACAGTAGTAACATTATCTAGAAGCTTATTTTGCCACCCACCTTCGACAAACGTACACCTATCTGCAGCTAGTCAGATGTCCACAGTGTGTCTACCTCAATTACATATAACCAGATTAGTAAGTTTATTGCCTCAGGGTAATCTTTATCAGTTCAAGCCTTGTACCTGTTACACACAAGTCAGGCTGATTTGTCTGCCCTACTGTCAGAATAGAACTACTGCCTGTATGATCTCAGCTTTCTGATGCTCCTCTGTCCAGGGACAAGCTGTGGAAGCCTTCAAACATATGCCACTGTGAATCCCAACACCCCCTGACAATCAACAGGGCCTAGAATCTACCCTTTCACAGGTTTCAAGGAAGTTTCTATTCAGTTAGCCCTAAAAGACTACAGGGACCCTTCAGACTTGCTATAAGCATCACAAAGGAAAAAAAACCTAAACAATCTGAAGTTGCTTCCTGTTGTTCTAACCTCTGGAAATGCTCTTGTGGAAGAAAAGACAGGAACATGGGCCATGTTCCTGTGCAGGCAGCTGGGAATGCAGCGAGGTCAAAATCTCAGTTTACAAGCTCCCAGTGACACCACCACCAGCAAGAACCAGGCAAGCTGCGGAGCCAGAGAAAGTCAGGCAGAATAAAGGCCTCACTGCAGGCGGCATGATGTCAGAGTGAGCTGGGCTGAGGAGAGGCTGAGTGGTTTTTTAATGCAATCTTGTTGTCAGAAAGGGTGGATGCTGCTGTTCAGCTATGCCAGAAATCACCCAACTGTGAGTACCTATTCCCTATGCCACATCACCCACTGGGTTACACGAAGGTGACGTGAAATCCTGCGACTGAGCAGACCCCTCGCTGGTAGCAATCACTCCATGGCTGTGCTTAAAATTTTCTAATTAGGACTTCCTTGTCATCTGACCTGTCTAAAAACAGGAGCTGTCTGCAAACTTAGAAGATAGATTTTGGTTTCAACCTTTCCAGAAGGCCCAGCGTTTTTCTTGGCAGGTCTGTAACCTGAGTTTAGGCTTGCCCCTGCTTCCCCTATTTGCAAAGCTTCCTGCCAGGCAGACATGCTGTATCATAATGTACTCTCTCTTGTATCCTATCCAATTATTTCAATGATCTGAAATTCCAATGAGAGACTATGCTGTCCTGCTGCGTTCCAGGTATTACCCCACTGTAACATCTCCAAAGGGTCTGGCATTTTAGGGATTGGGAACTGTTTTTAAATATCCTGTCAGCCCAGGATGCATGTAGCACCTGTTTCACATATGCTGCTGCAACAAGGTCATGGCTAAGTGACAATCCTGACCTTGACTCTCCCCACTGATGTAACTTGCATGCCCAAAAAAAACCCCTCACAGATTAAATTCTCTATTCTATTAGCAAGAGCTGGTGCAATTCACTGAAGCTATTGGCATGAGAGCAAAATCTGTTAATTATTAACTTAGATATTTTAGACATCTCATCTCTAGGGGATACAGCATAAATAAAATTTCATCTTTTTGACTGGACAACTGATCCCAAGAACATCTCCAGGGATCTGGCCTGCCTTTTTATTTTGTTCTCCTGTCCAACACACATTCCACCAGCTTTCTGTCAATTCAAGGACCAAGTCAGTCCAATCTGGAAATGTTACAGGCATCTTTGAACCCTACTCAGAAGAAGCCCTTATCGATTTTCTTTGTATTACTGTCCCAGTGCTGTATCTTGTGCACACCTGGCAGATTGTTTCTAAATAGGACTTCAACCACTGTATGTTTTGCGCTGCAAAATTTCGACTGTATGGCCCAAAGAGCAAATTCACATCTGGTGTACCAATTTCACTGGAGTCACCCACAGGGACAAATGTAACCTACTACTGGTTACACATTTAGGGTGGAATGGACTCCTGCACCACTGCTGAAGCTGCTGGAGACACACGGGGTGTAACGGGTGGCACTATGCGCTGTCCTTACCAAACGCTTTGGCGACATCTCCTGGGCAGCTGCATCCTCCATCCTGCGAGAGAACACACGACAGTGAGTGGCAGTGAGCTCACTCGGGGACCCAGGTGAGCACTGGCACCCTGCAACCTGCAGCAGAACGGTCGCTGCTGAGGAACAGCGTGTCAAGAGCTGACTGTGCACCACTGCTATACATCCATCATCTCGGCTGAGCTTTCAGAGAATCCATATGATCCTTTCCATTGCTTTCCTTCTTTAGGCTCATTTACTCTACCATATAGTCTACCGCTAGTAACAGCAGCAATTCAAACTCCTGACTGCCATTTCCTAAATCATTCCCTGCCATTTTAATGAAAGGTTGTGTGATGCAGAGGTACCACAAACGCCTGCCTTAAACCACCAAATACATTTAAAACACCTTTCTCAGCAGTTTACAATACATTAAAAGGTCACAGTGGGAGGAGTGAAGAAATATACCACCAGCTAGGCTGGATTTTGATCTGATAATCTCTAAGCAAACTGGGCAATCTAATCTTTGGTAAGTAAAAATGAATCTCTCATCAGACGCCTCACTTTTTGCTACCGGCTTGGTAAAGAGACGACAGCACTTGGCGATCTTTGGCATTTTAGACTTATGTGTTTCAATTTCAGTGCAAAGTAGCTGATGAGGGGGTTTCAGTTGAGGGGAGGGAAGTTACATATGTGTGACAGGCCTGTAAGAAGAGGAATGGCACACAGCACAGCTCATCATGTACTACAGTTCTTTAGGGTTTGTAAAGGTCTGAGCATCGGATGAAAGATCCTTCTACTCTACACTGCCATTATACCAAGAGAGCTCCCCATTCTTTTAATGATCAGTGCCTGCTGCAGACTGCCAACAGCTTTCCTACTTTTGAAGCTACTCCCCAGACTCTACAGTTACCTCATTTTGTTTCAGCTCCCTGTTGGCAGAAACGCATGCCTGTGTATGACTTGTGGCTGAGCACAGTCATACACCTCCACCATCAGCCATTTTAGAGCTTTCTTGGGTAGCTGGCAGTAGGGCTGAGCATTAGAGCCTTCCTGGGTGCAGAGAAGGATTCAGACACAAACTGAGCAGGCGGATCCAAACCTGAGTGACTTTTCAAAGAGCATCCCACTGCAAATAGCACGCGGTAGAACTTTAAAGGCTTCTATTCCATTTGCTGATAACCTCTAGCACATTATGCCTTTTGTTGAGCTAGAAATTCTTGCTGTCAGCTCCAGAAAGGAGTACTGGGCTGACAGCTGAATCTCTCTCCTGTCAAGGGCTCGGCTTGTGCAATTCTTTCCCTCTGACAAGTTTGTCAGAGCCTGGAGGAGGGTGTTAGTGTGTGTGCATGTGTCAGGGAAGGAAGAGCTGAGATAGAAAGAGAGGTCTAATAATTTTCAAAGGATAGTGTCAGGCGTTTGTGTGACTCTTACTGTCTGACTGAGACAGGCTGGGTATGAATGCTCTCTGGTAGATGGGTTTCAGTCTGTTCTTGCTGGGTGGCTCAATGTCTGACTTTTATAATTAACCCAGCGGTGACACTGATGGAGGCTTTATGCTTTCAGAAGTACCATGAGGATGAGGGCCTTTGTGTGTAATCATTAATCATCGGCTTCAAAAAATAGCACTTTGAATGTCACCAAATTACAAACACTGAGCAGGTTAAGAGACCTTCCCAAAAGCTCATCAGTTACCATTTAAGATAAAAGGAGCCAATGATGATGATGATGATGATTCACATCGCATTTTATCTGTAGATGTCTCTACTTACTTCACATAAACAGGTAAATTTAGTGATTCCCAGAAAGGGAAACAAAAAGGGGAATAACTAAGAAGTTATGCCAGAAGAAGCTATAGGCATTAAACCACTTCTTTCCATGTGAAAAATCAAACACTTTGTTTAGACAATAAGACTGTGTTTCTGCTGCATTGTCTGGGAAGCTTCCCCTTGCAGCTCAGCTTGTCTCAATAGGGGCCTGGCTCTGGATTCAAAATTACTTGTACAACTGCTGGGCTTCAGTCACAGAGTTTGTTGCAGGCTCAGCCTCTACCTCAGAGCCCCAGGGAAATGTAGCTGCACAAATTCCCCGGTGAATTCAGGAGAACTGGCATTATTCTGAAGTAAGCCTTCCGGAAAGGCTGGCCAGGGGGCCTGTAGAGGGCATGATTCTGAGACAAGTATGTGCTAAGCCAAAGGAGAGGGAAAAACAGGTTTCCAGTCAAAAGAATTATTTTAATGTGGCTAAAATAATGTTACTTTCCCCAGTCTTGTTCTCTGAACATATCAATCATTTTACAACAACAAAATTTCACCTTAGGAAAATACATACTCTATGGAAAACCAGTATGATCTGGTTTGAATATTTAATATTATATGCAACTTATAATAAGCTTATAACTATGATTTATATGTTTCAAGCAATCTTTATAATAAACTGCATAACCAGGCCTTCCTACAGTATCAGCTAACAGATAGCTATTTATTATGCAGAAGATATGTAAAGTATGTGGCATATACAACCGTAGAAACAATACATAATGGTGCTTTATTCTGAACTACATATACTGGGCATATTTCTGTGTTGATAGTGTTCTGTGTGGAGGAAGAGATGGTATGGCAGTAGCAGGGTGAAGAACCCCTTAGTCATCCTTTTCACTGAATGCTGGTAGCCTATCACCCAGGCAGGGTGAAGGGGAAACATGGATCCCCATCAAATGATAGACAAATGAAATAGGACAGCTGCAACACTGCTTTCCATTCCCCACATTGCTAGCTTACTAGAATACGTGACTGCCTCTCTATCCAGCAGAGTAGCTCTCTGACCTACAAGAAAAAGAAACTTTATCTCACGTAGGGCGCCTCTGAAGGAGCACTCCTGCTAAATGGCCCCTCCACTGTAACTCACTGCTGCACTTTCTCAAGGCCAATGGATTAGCAAGAATGAAAATTGAGACTATTGGCTCCCAGACAAATAGCACGGGACAGAAACAGTGCCTGTATCTTAGACAGGGTTTCCTCTCTTCTTCCAGTGAGTCATGAAAGATTCATTTCTGAGGTGAACTTTGAGTCTTAAAGATAATTTAGCATGAGGAAAGCATTTGGTGCAATTTCACCTCCCCCCTTCCTCTGTGACTCTAGAGAGACACCAGGCGTTCGCTTGGACTATCATGTTTGCCTAAAAATTGTCACCTTCTTTGCCACATATCAGCCCCCAAACTCATACATGATTACTTTAGTAATACAAACATTTGAAATCCCAACTTGTGCTGCCATCCTGGCAGAGCTACTGCAGAATGGATTTCTAGTGTGCTGTGTTCCTCACAGTACTGTGCTCAGCACCATCACCTTCTCATTCTGTGAGTGGGGCTTCTTTCCCTTCTCAGGTAAACTGAGCCAACATGACAAGAAAGAGGAGCAATTCGATGAATGTACAGGACAAGACAAAAGTGGGTGCAAGAAAGTGCCCCAAGGGGCTAACCCGTACCACACCATCAGCTATAATCTCCATGAAGATAGCTGGTAGGCTTTGAATCTTTCCACATCCTTCCTTCTACTTCCATATCAATATAACAAAAAAACTGCTGGATGTATTTTCTCCTGCCAAACTAACGTAGATAGCGGTGGTAATACTCTGCTTGTAGTGGTCTCCTTTGGCTGAGGCAGAATGTGCCCTTCCTGAATCTCTGTAATGACAGTAGCGAGACATTCTGAGGGATGCCATGAATACTTGTTGCCACTATACCCAATTACATACATCCACTTGCTCCCATATGGTGTTTTTCCCACAGAAGGATACCTTTCTTTTGTGATATTCTTTGCTTGACCGTGCAGTTCAGCCTTCTTTCCCCAACAAACACATCAATATCTACCTGAACGCTGCAGAACTCAGGCATAATATCCTCATCCTTGCTTTAGTGTCCTCAGCTTGGGTGATAGTTGAGCTGCAGTGGTGCTAGCAACCCCAGTTACAACTGAAGGTAATTCACTTGGCCCAGATGTTGTAGCAGATACTAAATTGCCCTCCTGTACTCACCCTGTAACGGCTAGGTGGTTGATAGGTCTGCGGTCACTGAAGCCAACATGACCTATGCAGGTCAGGAGTTGACCCATCCTCAAGACAGGAAAGGAGAGGAGGAATAGTACATAACTGTCTCACTTTCCAGACTAAGTACATACTCCTCATTTTACTGTAAAATCAGGATAATAACATTCTTCTGACAGTTGTTAGCAGAAAATGATTATTGCAAAACTAGGATGGGCCTCTAAGCACTACCGCTAGGATGGCACCTATAGATATCCAGCCTTCATAGTAATGAGTCTTTCATGCTTTATTGCATACACATTCTGCACACACATTTGTAATACTGACCAAGTCATAGTATCACAGACTGCTTTTTTTTTCTGAAAAATTCATATAGGGGAGCCTTGGAAAGGAGGGAATGCATATGCATTAACAATAAAGAGTAAGAGAGATCCATCTGTAACACATACTTATTTTCCTGCTTCATTACACCCACAGCTCCAAGCAATACAGTGAAGCCCTTTGCCCATCCCCAGTCAATTTGCTCTCCTCTCCCCTCCTTCCTCAACAACACACCCCCTTTCCTCACATGGATACTAGTCACAATTGGGTTGAACAAATCAGGGCCTTCCAGTGATTTCACTTGGCAGTACATCTAAAATTCAGTGTGTGGTCTTTTCCAAGGCCACAGCGGAGACTGTTGGCTGTGAGGGTACCTGTGAGCACAGCACACTGGTTAGGCCCTATACCTTTCTTGATACCTGTTGGGATGCTGTAGGCTGCAGACTACCTAGGTCTGAGTTCATGCTTACAGATTTACTCTTTCTGTGCAAGGTGAATCTGGTCTTGCTGGTAGAACAGAAGCTGCCATTAGCAGGCAAAAAAGACAAGCTCTTTTTTCTCCACAGGCTCATTATTTCCCAAGAGCTTTGCGAGAACGTAAGTTGCTGAAGTGCCAGCCATGCTCAAAAGAGCCACTCCTGACACACTCCTACCCCTGCACAGAGAGCTCTGTGAGGATTCTATCTGAATCAATCCAGCTACTAGAGCACAGATGAGCTCATATTGTTTTACCTTGTACTCCCCTCTACTGCCTGCCTATCTCTCAGTTCCACTCCCTGGGGAAAGCCATGTTTACATGGCACTCATTTTTCAGAAATATTTTGTAGGAATGACTGTTCGCTTCCATTTGAAAACACTATCAAGCTTCCCATTCTACTCACATAACAGCTTACCCCATTCAGGGAGCAAGAAGCAGCTTTCCAAAGGCACAAACAGGAGTCAGGAGCTCAAGTCTTTTTAAAAATTAAAGGGAGTTGGTTTCTTTACATTTAAATCTCCAGTGACTACCCGAGGAGCTAGTATAGAGGTCAACCAGAGATGACAGGATAGACTTTAACACACAGAGTATTGGACTATTTGATTCTCCTGTTCCACAACAGTTTGCACAGTAGGAATTTGAGAGTAGATGGTATTTACTTACAGAGATGATATGTCCTTTCAAGCCATGTGCCGAGTCAGCACACTCAATAACAGCACTTATCTGTGGATAGCCCACCCCTGTCTTAATCCGAGTGGTACACACAGAACCTAGACAAGAAAATGAGAGTTAAAAACATTGCCCGTTAGGCTGACTGAAAAGATACATCTTATTTTATTTTTCTTGTGGAAAAAATGTGTTTCTATCTGTAGTATCTTCCCCCTCAAGAAGTCTCTACTGCCAGTGTTGGCTTCTCATGGATAAAAGGAACACACAGGAACTTGAGGTTTGAAATGTTATCACACTGCTTCATGGGAGCTGTAATTAAGGTGACTTAATATACTTCCTTTCTTCCCCAGGGACACAGTTCCCAGTTTAGGTCTCATGCGTAATGCTTCTCACTGAGGGGATTACTGCATCACGAGAAAGCAAATCTGAATGAGGTGCATGAACAGAAGGGGGACAAAAGGACCAGAGTCACATGCCTGAGACTAACCAGCAGCATTTAATACCTGAATATTTCTTCCAATAAACATTCATATCTCCTTTCTATGTGTGTTTTAAGAAATAATTCTGAGGGAAAACCTGTGGTTTTATTTTCTTTTTTGTGATGATTTTGCACAAGGGAGGGGAACCCATCTTTTTGCCTAATACTTACGCAGAAATATTTGGTTGATCACAGTAGTTGTGAATATGAGAAAAAAGCACACAGCATTTAAAAAGTGAGGTAAGTAATCATCCAAAAGCTATACAGTGTAGTATTACAGGAAATATAGTAATTACAATTGATTAAACTATATTTTTATACACATACATGATGCATGTATATATAAAAATAAAACTACATACATATATATAAGAAACCCACTTCAATTATGGTTCAATACGATAACATGGCTGTATGTCTTTTGGAATACCTTCTCTATTTTTCTCCTCAAATTAGGAGTCAAAATGAGAACTTCTTTTTGCCTGTCTGGGTCTTACAATTTAGGACACAGACTATAAAGGTCTGCATGAAAACAAGAATTTCAGAACAGATTCTAAACCAAATGCAGTGAAATCTGGATCCCTTCACCCAGCTCCATGTATACCCAGAGCTACCAGTAAAGTAAATTTCCAAAGATTTTTCAAAAAACTGACAACATGAAAACACTGAGAAGTATTTCTGCAAAGAAGGATGAAAATTATTTTTAAAATAATCTCCGCAGTGTTATGTACTTATATATGCAATGCTTTAGAATAAATCACTGCCACTTTCCACAGGATGGACCATTATTTGGAAAAGCGGTCAAGATCTGATCTTCTGTGAGGAACATTTGTTACTTATTTTGGGTGGTCAACCTGTACAGGTCTGTTCAGGAGGATCTCCAGGGAGGGCTATACAGCACTTACTTTTAACTGTTTCCACTTTGAGGCTACAAGCTATGGTAATTCTTCTTTCACAACTGAACTTGCCTATGACAATTGTACCATGACAACTCTGTTTATTCTTCATGGATTTTGCAGTATATATTGTCTGCTGTCTTCCTGGGCACAACTGCAACCTTTATTACATTTGCTCTGCTCAAATTATCCATTCATGGACCATAACTATTTGGCACTGTAAAGTAAGCAATCTGCCTGCACTGCACTGCACTGGCTGATCACAGCTATTCTGTAAGTGGCACTTGTGTTAGCCAGTTTAAAATCTAGTCCACATATGGTGACTGCAGCTGCAGTCTAAGAAGAAAATTGCAAGAGGAAGAAGCACGTGAAGAAATGCACAAGGGAGGGAAATTAAAAAGGGAAGACAGTATGGCAGTATATGCCATACAACAATATTAGGGAAGGGAAGGCAGGAAAACCAAGAAGTTTAGGGTCCTCCCGTTTACCCATGGGAATGTTGCAGTGATAGGTACATTAATGTAAGTTTTAGCTCCCAGGCAGTAGTAATAGGTAGAGGCAATGTCATCCATACTTCACAATTAATACCATTTTATCTTTTGAATTGATGAAGGCATTGACAAGATGGGAAACCTCAGCTTAACAGAACACAAATCACAGAGCTATTCAGAAACTCTTTTCTTTTTATCTTTTCTTGATAGAAGTGGATACCTGAACAGAGTATCCTTTGAGCTTTTGCTGGGATGACTCAGCCTCTTTTCAACAGGCTAGAAAAAGCGTTCCTAAACACAACACATTATGAATTATAACGTCAGCATCCCAGGCAATTCAGTGCTTCCAATAGCAGGCATCTAGACTGCCAGAAGATGCAATATGTAACACTTTACAGTACATATCACTAGTATGCTGTCCATGTATATCTTAAACAAGCTATGTGCAAAAGCACTGTTACTTTATTGACCCAACTGGGTCTAGGCATTCTAATGGGCAAGCAAAGAGCATTGTACACTGGTTCCATCTGGACAGCTCCTTGTAATAGGGGTAACAGAGGGCCATGAGGATGATATGGTGGCTGGAGCACCTCCCACGCAAGGACAGGCTGAGAAAATTGGGGCTGTTCAGCCTGGAGAAAAGAAGCTGCATGGTGACCTCATAGAAGCCTCCCAGTATCTCAAAGGGGCCTAAAAGGATGCCGGAGAAGGACTCTTCATCAGGGACTGTAGTGATAGGAAAAGGAGTAATGGGTTTAAACTTAAACAGGGGAAGTTCACATTAGATATAAGGAACAAGTTCTTTACTACGAGGGTGGTGAGGCACTGGAACAGGTTGCCCAAAGAAGTGGTAAATGCTCCATCCCTGGCAGTGTTCAAGGCCAGGCCGGAGAGGACCTTGGACGACTTGGTCTAGTGCAAGGTATCCTTGCTCATGGCAGAGGGGTTGGAACTAGATGTTCTTAAGGTCCTTTCCAACCCTAACTATTCTATGACTGGATTTGACTTACCTGGTCCGATACCCACTTTAATAATATCTGCTCCAGAAAGAATAAGTTCTTCTACCATCTCTCCTGTCACCACATTGCCTGCCTAGACAGAAGGAACAGTATCACATACACGGCAGATTTCAAGGCTGCTGCAGAAAAGACTAATGACGATAATGTAGAGAACTATGTAGAGTCAGAAAGAATATAGTTCACCATACTGTTTGCTCATCGCGCATGCCAGAGAGATTAAACAAATCATACAGGTACATTTTCAAGTCAAACAGATTTCATGATTGGTCCAGTTAAGCCTGATTCTTAAGATCCCATCAGTATATCTGCTGTATCTTCCATCTCCCTAATCCTCACAGAGAGGCTCTCAACCACACCATTCCTAACTGTAAGGGCTATATAGCCAAACTTCTCCCTTACACAGTACAACTCCTCTACCTCTCCTGTCCTGTCTATCCCTCCTGAACAGCCTACAGCCTCCATCCCATTTCTCTACCTTACTTTGTGAGAAAATGTTCTGATCTTATTTTAAACCCTGTCAAATCTCTATTTTCTTTAGGATTCAGTATTTTCATTACTGAAAGAGTAATAAGGTAGTATTCCTGCCATTTTGTACATCGATGGCAAAATTGGTATGTATATTCAGACTATGCAACCCTGCCCTGACAAATGATCATGCTCAATGCTGCAGAGGAAGGCTGTCCTGACAAGAAGATGCCCCCTTTATCCTGCCCCAGAGCATTGTGTCTGCAGCACTGCCAGGTGGTGACACTCTGACATGGCGGTGACATGGCCCCTCCATGTGCAGCCCCATCTGCTGTGGAGATTTGAATTTAGTATCTAGAGATGCTCAGAAAACCTCTTACGTAATGATATTCCAGGACTGAGCAAGTGTTTGTAGCTGTAATGATATGGGAAGAGCAGGAGGCAAATCCTAAAATCCTTACTTTGTATTTTCTAAGTTTTTATTGAAACAAAACTGCTGAAGTCAACAGGAGCTTCCCAGGGAATATGGGTAAGACCTATTCTCCACTCACTGATTTTTGGCTCTTATTTCACCATTTATTTGTTTTTACTGAATTTTACTTCCCCCTTTTATTAGCCTGAAATAGCTGACAAGTCACCATCTGAAGCACTTATAAAAACCATGATACTGTTTGGCAGCAATTTGTGGTCTATGACACAGGAACACTTAACTTTGCTCAGAACTGCACAATATTGATTAAAAATAAAATGAAAGAAAATAGAAGAGACAGGAAATAAAGAATATATAATAGGTACATTGTTTCCAGCTAAGTGCTGCTTCCTTTCTGCTCAGTGGTAATTTGTTATACTAAGTGTTGTGCACTCCAAGGTGGGGTGACAGAGAACATGCTGCTTACAACACTAAAGAAGCAGTTTACATCTGGAAGGCAGATGATTACCTATGCAGTATAACATGCAGCACATTAGAACTTGGTGAAATACTGGAGTACATGAAACAAATTCATGATGAGAAATGAATGGGTATTAAAGTCAGTGGCTCCATGAGATTTGGGATCAAATACGTATCTAACTTAAAACAGTAGTGTTTCTTATTAGCAGAGCACAGTGGGTTGTCAAACTGTCTCTTCAGAAATGCTAACTAGACATTTAATGCTAAGTTACTGCTAGAGAGGTTGGAACTCCATCTTGTTGATTTAAAATGATCATCCTAGCAGGAAAAAGCACTTATGTCCCCAGCATACATTTTTTTCTTGGAATGCATGTACACGCATAGGTGGTTTCTGTCTTTCTGAATCTGCAGATCCTTAAATTTTCAGGGAAGACATGGAGCTCTACACAGCAGACTTCAACCTGCCAATGACAGGCATGCTTCTTCCAGGTATCTTTTGCAGACCTCAGACAGCACAAAAAAGCACCACTACATGAGAGTGACAGCTACCTGTATGTGAAGAGACCCTAGTATCACAGCTGAAGAGCAGGGAAATCCATTTTCTTACATTCAGCTGAACTCTACTTCCACTGAAAACAATGCTCACTTTACCATGATGCCAGTAGGATAGCTGAATAGAGGCAAAAGGGCTTCTGAAAGCCCCACCTGTACGGTAAAGCCAGAATACTTAAACTAAAAAAAATGTGAAAAGGTGACTATTGAAAGATTGAGAATACAGAGATGAAACCCCCTTAAAATTAACTAAGAATATAAAGCAAGTAAAGTAATTGTAACTTGCACAAATAAGCCACTACAGACAATACATTTTGTAGTGTATTTGGGCAAGTAGTCAAGGAACACAGCAATTGGCAGAAGTACTGTATTAGTGAAAACCATGCTTGTCTTACTGATGAGCTCATGTACCAATGTATTTCTAATCTGCTGCAAAACTGACTTTTTGATACAGCCCAGTAATTACCTTACTGTTAATCTAACTTTGGTACCCCTGGCAGTAAATTTAACATTATCAGTAACAACTGATCAGGTAAAGTCAGGTAAACTACTGTGCTTTCAGTGTGGTCAGTTATCAGGGGTTACAACAAATTACCCTGTCTATGGGCTTGGCCTTACACACTCAGGGCAACATTCCACTGTACCGTCACTCAGTGTAAGGTTTCAAGCGAGTGGCATCCTGTCTCATTCTAGCATTATCCAGGATGACTGTACTGTGGGTCGGTCCTGAGGGAAATCCTGGCCTCAGGAAAGTCAAAGGGAGTTTCACTACTGACTTTAATGGGATCAAGATTTCACCTAACAGGATTATAAAGGCTACAGCTTCTCTAACAGAGATACAAAATTAGTGAACACAGAAGGGCAGTGCCTCTGAATTTCAGTCAGGCATTTGATACAGTGCCTCATAAAAGCCTGCTATAAATATCGACTCACACTGACTAAGACAGCAACACTGCTGCACTGATTGAAATCTGCTGGCAAATGGCAATGGATCAAGCTGGGGAGAAGTATCTGTGACAACAGTTCTCAAACTTTCTTCTTGTATCCTAGAGGAAAGCACAGTCTGTGCCTCCACACTATCAGAAACACTGCCAAAGGACACTTCCCACCCACAAAAGCAAGGGGTGATTTACCGTAAGATGGAGAGATGATGCCCTTTGTGACACTGAGCCATACCAGGTGGGTGTTTGCACTCAATATTGTGACTGACCCTAAAGACTCTCAGTATCTTAACTGTCTCCCACCCTGGGATCCCAGCTGGCCTGTTCTGAGACCCCAGCCCTGGTGGACACACCATGACTGCACAGACTCTGCTGCCTGCTCGAGAGATAAACAGGGAGCAGGATGCATAGGCTTCTCTGACTGAATTCTGCCTCTACTAAGGCCCTGAGAAGCTCTGCTACTGACTTCAAGAGGAGCAACAGTTTCTGGCTCATGCTGTTTCCCTCTGCTCCTGCTTTGTGATTCCACTTGCCTCCCTCTCTGGCTCACATTTGCAGGTGCTACTGCATCTGCAAGTGTGCTCCTGCCCTAGCCTTTTCTTTCCTGCCATACTCCATCTTCCTCTCCCTAGGGTTTTGTCTGGATAATGAACAGAGAACACTACAAAAAGAGAAATTCATGATAAAAACTTGGCAAAGCTTGCTGGCAAAGATGTCTTAGCTTACTAAACAGACTTCCAGTGAAATGGAAGAACCCTAGTGTCTATACTAATAAGGACTACACTTACTGTAATATAAAGTCTCTGACCCTCCATGATCAATGTCAACTGAAGTTTTGCTTTAGACAAGCACATGATGCTGTGCTACAACAGAACACCCCACTGGACCATTACTCCTGATTCTGCGGGGCAGTGCTGCATTTGTGATACTCTCAGGAGACTCGAATACTGCTTCTTCCTCCATCCTCAATCTAACAAGTGATTTAAGGCAAGTCATGTTGTACCTCTGTGCCCCTGTCTTCTTCCTTATCTTTTGTGTTCCCTGGAGAAACTGATCTTCTTTGTAAATTAATATGAAAGGCAGGAGTGTAAAGAGCTTGTGTCAAAGCCAGGAAGAGAAAAATGAGGTAATGTGATTATAAAAGCAAGTATTTAAAGAGGCAAAACCGTGCCTTTGAAAGGTTGTTACACAAGAGACATCCTCCATCTGCACTAGAGTTATCAGCCACAGAGAGTACTACGCTAACCACAGTTGCTTTGCACATCACCTTTCAGTCTCAGAGCTGAACCCATTACGTGGCCCTTGGGAACACACATTCCCTGAGACCCAGGGTTGGGTTACTCTTATGTACTGCACTGCAGCTGACTGTGGAATGAATGGTCATGCTGAGGAAAGCAAACAAGACAGCCCGCAAGGTCCTGGAGATCACTTTCAGCTATGAGAAAGCTTCTTTATTTATATACCTATTTAACCGCTAATCTTTTTGTTTGAACGCCACAACAGCAGAAAACATACTGCAGGCTAGCAGAGAAACATCAAAGCAGACAACAGGAAGCAGCAGGACATGTCTTCCAGAGTACCATAAAAAGAAGCTCCTGCATTTCATCCAGGAATAGCCTCAGAAGACCATTTTGGCACAGAGCGTAATCTCAGCTCATTTGGAAGTGGGGTTAAGATGTCTGTCCCTACTTGAATCAGAGACTTTCAGGGACTGCACAGACTCTGGAGGCTTTGGAACACAGAAGGTTTTTTAACACCCCAAGTTTGTTAGCATGCTCTTAGGAATAGAAATTATCCCTGTTCAGAAGGTGAAAAACATAAGCCAAACTGAACCACATTCAGAGGAAGGAGCTACAATCAAAGAAGGCAACGGAAAAGGTCAGGGCTGTAGATGCACCCAAGGATGTGGCGCCGTCAGAACAATGAGACTTGAAGTAGCAATAACCTTAGTCACAGAAGCAGAGAAACTAAGCAGGTAGCTTAGCAGATGTGGGAGGTGGATGAAACTGGGTTAAGGACCTTGGACTAAAATTTGGGCTTGATACCTGACTTTGACATTGGCCTCTGGGCAATTCATCATGGTTGAGTTCCCTCCTCAGTCAGCAGTCTGTGTGGAGATGGGGAAGGAGGTGACATACTGTTTTCTTTACACTTCTGATTGGAAGATCTATTATTTTTAACTATGTGGTTTAAGCTCCCTCCCACAACTCTTCAAGTCAAAGACACTGGGGTAATCATGACACCAAGGACAGTAATTCAGATCCAAGGCAAAGGAACAGCTCCTTCCTGTTCCTTAGCAGTGAACATCAAGTTGGAAGCTCAAAAAGCCTGTATCTATCATTTCATGCTTCCAAAAGCTCTCCCCAAAACCATGGAAAACATGGCCATACCAAAAAGGTTCCCACATCTGCTGGTTGAAGGATGCCTATTCATTAGCTTACAGTAACGCAGAACCCCACAGGCATTGCAGCCCACTTCCATTCTTGAATGCCACCATCATTCAGAGGCAAGAACACTTCCTCTGACATGCGAGGAAGGAATGCAGTCTCCCCTGAGCTGCCTGAACATGCAGTTCCCTACTGAACTAAGTCAGAGTATGCATATATGACCATTTTTACTTCACATTTACTTAGATCTGTGAAGCTGTGCGTCTGGCACGAAAAAGTGAGAAAGTGTTGCTTAAACACATGATTGTGGGGTTTTTTTTGCTTGAATAAAGGTTGGTAATCTCATGAAGAGTCTACTGCTTGTTTGAGAATTTCTGCTATTCTCACGGAACAAATTCAGATCCATTTCTTTAAGGGCCCTAGGAAACAAGCACGAGAAGTAAGGTTCTGCTATAAGGAGTCCTGTGTCAATGCAAACATCCTACACTTAGTGCAAAAAAGGGCTGAAGGAAATATGGCATTAGCAGTCTAAGAAAGGATAGTAACATCACAGAAAGTACATGAAAAGCCCCAACATTGACTGTTTTGCTCCCTGATGACCCTGTTCACAACCGCCCTGTTCACAACACCCCTATGAATCTTATCATAGGCAAAGATTAGTCTACATTCAGGTGCCTTCATAGTGATCTGATGAAAACAGCCATTGGCCTCAATTGGCAAGAAATGTTGATGCATTCCCACAGCAAACCTCTGATTTGGATCACCAAAATAAACCTACATACTTTATAAGTCACATTTGGTGTAGGAAGGAGGATGCAAGTAGTAAAAAAAAAATTGGATCCACCCAGCCTGCCATGCCACATCAAACTGCTGTATCAGAGCACACACTGAACATTCCCACAGAAATCATCAACAATGGAAGACTGACAATGGCAACATGTTATTAAACAGGCACCATTTGGCTCACAGTCAACATCATGCTGAATTTAAAGGGTATTGAATAGAGCTGTCCGCGCACATTTGTCTGGAAGGGGTTTGAGTCAGACCTTTCTTTCCTTCTCTCTTTCCTTCTCTCTTCCATTCCCTCTCATTAAATGAGCACTCAGAGATTGATGGAGCTACTACAGAGGTGATGATTCCTACTAACCAAACTCTGGGCCCTGCTCCTGGACAGAATTCCCACACACCCCCTCAACCCTCGCTACACACTTACCATAATGGTGTGATGTGGGAACAGGGCACGGACAGACTTCACGAACTCCACAAAATGCTCTGAGTAGCCATTTGCCACATCCAGGCAAATGTATCTGATAGGTGGAATGGCCTCCAGAATACTTGTTAACTTGTCCAAATCAGCTTTTCCACTACCTGAGCTTGCTGCTACATGCTAGAAAGACAGGGAGAACAAAAGGGACTAGTAGCTTGTCAAAACTGGCATGAACATACACTTCATGTATCTTTACCTGCACAGTCTTGGGATGACTTGTGCTGGAAACTAGTGAAAATCACATTACATACTACAAAATAAATACCCTTCTGCAAATATCAGTATGTTGCTTCTGTTTCATTTTAAGGCTCTAAAATAAAGCAAAATTAGTATTTTTATCAGCTCTTAATTCACAACAGGGTTCTCACAGGCAAATATGACCACCTGAGATAGACGAAAGCTCAGCTGTACTCATATTAACACATACACGGAAGAAGCCCTTACTTGGTATATTTCCGGGAAAGGAAAATGGCAAAATTTGTGGCACTGACAAAAGTGGAATCTTATTATCTTATAAGATCTTATAATCTTATTCCTATAAGTGGAATCTTATAATCTTACACACCCCTGAAATCCAGAATCACAGAACAGTTGAGCTTGGAAGGGACCTCTGGAGATTGCATAGTCCAACCCCTTGCTCAAGCAAGGTTAGCTACCATTTAAAACAAACAGATTTCTTCCTCCTTTATCTTCCTGTTAAGTTCTTTCCAATAGAAAAATAGTTTCCCCATCTACTGGTCCACAAATCCTCTCCAGAGATCCAAGGTCACAGAGCAAGTCACTATTTAATCACTAGGAGATCCTACTCCAGTAATCATGAACCACAAATAAGCTAAGTGCCAAAGTGTTCAGACACAGGATATTCCTGAGACCACTATCTATCCTACAGTGGCACATAAGCTAGCCCGATGAACCTAAGTTACAGCTGTTTCTCAGGCAGTCCTGTAATCAACAGTCTTTATAATACAATTCTAATATGTGCGATAGGTGAAGATACAATATATCTGTGTATTCTCTTCTACATAGAAAAAGTTTCAAAACTGCACTGAACTCTGAGGAAGAGGGGAGACAGCAAGGCACACTCCTATACTGCCTCTCCTGATGCAGAAGAACACAGAAGAAATCCAGATATGAAGAAGCTGAAACTTACATCAGTGTTTTAATTTACTAAATTGTGTTTATCTGTAATGGTTCAGGCTAGGACTTCGTGGACAAGTTGGGCAGCACAGCTAGTAGTAGCACAGCATTAGCTCTAGTGCAAGGAGGTCAATGGAAGATGCGTATGCTCTGACAACTTTCAATGTCCAGCCCTGCTTGGGCCCGGCACTTGGGCCCTGACAGCCCGCAGGCTCTGGGTCCGCTTGCACACTTGCTAGCAAAGACTCTGCCTATCACACAAGTGTTCAGGGCCAGTTTGTTGTTGCATTGCTCAAGGCTACTTGCATTTGCGGTCTTGGGCTTCTTCATCACCAGCACTACCACAACTCCCAACAGCAACAGAAGCACAGCAGTTAGACCTATTCCCAAGTATTTCCTTTTTCTTTGCTCAGGATACTTCTCCATTTCCATTCCAAGCAAATATAAACTTTGCCTTTTTTGCATCTTAATATAAGCACTTTCATAATGTACTCACATAGCTATTCTTTTTAAACTGGGATAAGACGCATTGATGCATTTAAGAACAGCAAGTATCTTTATTCTTCAAAACTTCATTTGACAACAATATTCCCAAGAGACTCCAGTGTATGTGAGTTCAGAACAAAGCAATAAACCATAATAATTTACAGTATGAAAATGTACCTCAAGGCATTCTGGGTGATTGGCAGCAAACAGTTTCCATTCTTCCAGAGAATAATGCTTGTGAATTGCAGTGAACATTGCATGCTAGCAAAAATAAGAAAACTGGTATTAATGTCCAAGTTAGACATCTTTCCCTCAGCTGTGGAATAACAAGATACCAGAAATTCCCATTTTAAGTATAGGCTCCTCCTGCTTGAAAAAAGGAGTAACAGTGAGTAACAGACAAAGCCAGTCCAAACAGCTTTTCAAAGGTAACTTAGCATACGTAGCTGACCTTTCGGGATCATGTTTCTGATATGTTTCATGAAGTTATCATCAACATTTCGAATATGCTTAAGCACTGCAAGAAAGTAACCAGAGTCTTGAGGACAGAGGCTAGTTAACTCATGACTCCTGACTGCTGCAGCTTTATCTAGTAACATCCACCTTCAAAAATGTTGTCAGCTAATAGTTTTTCTCTGGAAGGTCTGTATTTTCACAATACAAACCTAAAAAACTAAGCTCTAGAAGCTCCACATGAAGCTGAGTTACACTCAAGATGGAAGCTTCCTGGTAAGCATCTCCACTGAAACTATCTTGTATCTGGAGCTGTAAAAGCACAGCTGCTTTGCAGTGAAACACCACCTTCTTGTTCCAGTGCTCACCAACAAACATAGGTAAAAACTAACAAGAGCTGCTCACAATCACCCAGTGGCTTCCCAACTGTTGCAAAAATAGAATCAAGACTTACTTTTGCCATAACCACAGCCATTTCAAATGTCCCCACAGTGTCCATGTTTGCCACTATAATGGGAATTCCTGTGTATGTCTGCTTGGAGTTGCGGAAGGTGAAGGTCCGTGTAAGGTCGACCTGCAATGAATAGGCACACATTCTCTTAAGAAACTGGCTGCAATCTAACACGAGTTTTGCTACTGACTTCAGATACAGCAGGTTTAAACACTGCTTCTTAATTTTCCTCGCATTTCCTGTTCTTCCACCTTTCATTCTACTATTACATCATTTATTTTGCTACAACTTCTGCCTTCCAAGCAAGAAAATACAGAAGTAAATTAATGTTTTCTGTGTTAAAGAGTTCTCATTGAACAAAAAGAGAATCAAAATTAAAAACAAACAAAGCAAACAAACAAAAAAAAAATAACACAAAGTCAGAAGGGACTGGAAAGAAAGGACACTGAGGACTGAGGATTATTTAATACAGAAGTAACCTCAGCTGTTTCTTTGGCTGCCTGAGAAGCCCAAGTTGTATTGCCAGCTCCACAGAAGTCAGAACTGGAACTCCCTCTGGGTCCAGAAAACACAGAGGGCTTTGTTCCAATCTCTAATATAAATGACAATGTAATAAAGCAAGCGAGGCTGACTATGGTTATCAGCACTCTTGCCATACAACATCACTAATCGTACCCTGCCTTATTAAACCATGAAGCTACTTATTTCTAAGTTAATTTCTTACAACTACATCATCCTTTAACTTCAAAGTTATTTCTTCTTCAGCATTCTCAAACAATCAGGCATTTTGTTCCTTACATTTGCAAGAGGTAATATCAAATTTAGATCAGTTCCACTGGTCTACTTAGCGTCTTGCAAAAGGAGCATAAAAACTCTCTAAGAAACTCACACTGTTAAGATGTGAGGTTAGTCTCTCTAGTAACAGTGAAAATGAAGACTCTTTCATATTTTTTATTATTCCTCACTTCAGCTTTAATTCAGGAACATTCAGAGATCTGAACTGAACTGATCACCAGAAATGAAGCGATACAAAAAATATAAGACTTTGATTATTTATTTACAACATATGTTGAACACTGTCATACTGCAGGCTACATTATGATTGATTAATATGGTGGGAGAGTTTATTACTGATCTGTAAGAGAAAGAAGTTGATGCCTCAGTGATATACTGTGAAACGTGTTCTCATTTTATATAAGCTCATAAGGGAAGGGTCACTTCAGTGAACAAGCTAAGATACATCTTAATAGAGACTCGTACTTCTTTCCATTTACTATCAGAGAAGCCCAATTCTCTATCCATCACTGTTGACATATTTATGGGAATTTTTGCTGCAGCAAGCATGAGAAAATAGTATGAAGAACATAAGTACGAAACAGGTATGAAAATTTAATGCATTTTGCTTCACTTTAATCCTATTTATTAACTAAAACCAAGGAGAAAAAATAGAGTATCACATAACCAGTTTTACAACAGCACCAGAACCACTGCTTTTCATTTTTACAGGGGAAAAACATCTCTTTCAAATGAATTTAAGAAAATAGAGAAGAGTAAACTGAAGAAAGGAGTGAGGCAAAATGAAAAGCTACGCAAGGCCATTACTCTTTCAGCGACTCTTGCCTCCACTTACTCTAGCCTTTTATATGTGATTTCTTTTAGCCAGATGTCCAGATGGATTTCGTGCATTTTTTAACACAACTGATAATACTGCAAGAGCAGGCATTTATGAGGGATAACTGTGAAGTAACCCCTAATGAGGCTTTCGCTCTGTAAGAGCAGGACAAATGACACCCTCAGCTGGAGGTATTTATGGGGTGCTCTTGTTCTCCAAAGAGCCAGTACCAGATGTCTGGGAAGGGAACCTAAGAATGAGTAAACTTTTGAAAGACTCTTTCCATAGCCTACCTTCCCAGCTCCCAGGAAGCTGATGTTTAGAGACCTTCAATGACACAGGTCTCCCCCAATTCACCATAATAAATAGCCACTCATAGACAAAGAACTTGCCTTGTGAATATTTCATTCCTTCACACCTTCAGCCTCTCCAATATCCCACAGCAATAAATTTTGAAGATGAATCATATGTTGCATAAAAACTACAACCTTTGCATGATAATTTTACATTCAGTACTTCCTGCTTCTTGTTTTGTGAGAGACAGTCAATAGCCACTTCTCAGTTTCACCTATTCCATTCCACTCCTCACTTCACAGACTTCCAGCATGTCCTCCACAGCTGCTCCTTCTCCTTCTACTGAACAGTCTTAGTGCGTTCCAGTTTTATTTCATGTGGAAACCAGTCAACACTGCTGACCATCCTGGCTGCCATTTTCTGCACCAATTTTAACACACTATGCTGTTCTTGTTTAGGGATCACCAGAACTGTGTACTCAAGACGAACATACTGGGGAGCATCACAAAGCTAACTGGCTTTCCTTAGTTCTTCTAGAAACACTTTTGGCCATCTCTTCGTCTCTTTCCTGAGCAGGAACAGCTAATTCATAGCTTGCTGTTCTATGCATTATGAGAAAGTAACTTCTGACTCTAGGATTTCTCACCATCACTCAACAACATTAGAAGTTTCTTCAGAAAGAAAAAAAATGAGATTTATTTCCTAACTCCTACCTAGACCCTCGACATAAGAAAGTACTAAGATATTGGCTCCTCTGTTAAAGCTCTCTGGACTTATTTGACTTTACAAATTCAGACTAATGACTAGACTTTCTACAGGATACTTGTCTGGTGAATGGACAACCTGCACCGGCAAGTCCAGCAAAGAGAAGCATAGCAGGTACATGAGTACCAAGACCCCACTGACAGATAATGCTGCTCCAACTTCAATCATTGCTTCAGCCAATTTTGACACTTGAATTTAAGCTTCAAATTTTCTAGTATCTTTTCAAAAAGAGAAAGCAATCATGGAAAATGAAAACAGTACAAGGACTCAAAATCAAGTACCAACATAGCAGACCTTCAAGAAGAGCTGCAAACACCCCAAACCACCTCTCTATGAAACCAACTTAATGCTAGTTACTGCATAAAAAGCTATCCTTGCACAAAACAAGCCATTCACACCAGAGAAACAGACGCTTGCTGATATAAGGTTCAAAGCAGCAGCTTGCTGGGTAACAGGCACTGTAGTGTGCTGCCTCTGCTCCTCTGCCAGAACTATTTATTTATATTCTTGTTTTGAAGCAGACTGGGGCTGTCCATTTTAGATCTGGCTTTCACAGACACTGTTTATTCCTGTTGCTACAGCCTCTGTGATGGTGTCCAATTTCTTAACCTTCATCCGTTTTCACCGACCCCCCTCATGACATGCACTTTTTCTCATGTGAAAAGGTTTTAACAGTTCATCATACCCACCCGTTACAACCCTGCCATATCGGCTCGTGTTCCTCCTATCATTTTCCCTTCCCAACAGCCCTTCTTTCCATTGCCTGCAAGCAGCTAAATATACAAGACACTGCACTTGAAGGAGCCATGTGTCACTCGGTGGAGCACAGCTCCACCTGTTTGCCAGGCCAGCACACTGAATTCTGAAGAAGGACCAAGCAAATGGCCAGAAATGGCCTGCAGGCCTTATGCGCAGTTAATTGCACCAAACGAGGAGTTACTCAGCTGGGACACCGCTCTTTGTAAATTAAAAACGACTAGGAGATTACCCTTCTAACGGGGCTCTCCAATGGCAAACACTTTCATAATTGCAGAAAGTTTTGCTCAGTTGTTGTGCTCAAAGTCCTTTGTGATAGGCCTGTAATAAACATGGCTATCCTGCTTCCTTTTCCAGTCTTTTCTTACCTCACCTGATTTGTCTCGGTCTCTCTCACAATTCCGCTTCCCCTGGAGAACAGTTTAATCCTCTTTCCATCCCCCAACACAACGTAATTCCTTCATTAGTCAAGCTAAATCCTTTGCTAACCTTGGGGTTACGTGAGGTAAACGAGAAGGCACCTTCAATCCTGAGGCAGCCATCTTTTTTTGTAGAGGCAATCCTCCAGGGATTTCCTGGGGTCTTTCCTGATCCCTGCTCACAAGTAACTACAGCAATATCCCAGCTAAGAGCGGCCCTGGGCCACCAGGGACTCAGAGCCCCAGGCAGCCTTGGTGACAGGTGGATGGCTGGGATATCCCCACACAACAGAAGGAAGCAAGGTCATGGGGGTTAACTCAAGTGAGGGTGAAACGCACCCCCCGTTTCCTCCTGACGGGATCCCAGCCCGGGGTACGCTGTGCCGCGGGAAGCACTCCTCGGCATCTTCGCTGGTTGTTTTTTAGCAGTACTTTTCATACACAGCACGTCAGTTCCTCGGTAACAGCACCGCCCGCGACCCCCGGGGCTGAAAGCGAAGGTGCCCGTCACTCCGCACCCCCCGCTTTTGCCGGCCCAAGCTGCGAGGCGCATAACCGGACACCCCCCCCCCTTGCCCGGAGCGAGTCTGGCACAGCTGCCGGTTCGCCGCTGCCCCCACGGCAGGCGGCCCCTTAGAACCCGGAGATCCCCCCC
>JANHGB010042344.1:68567-83434 GCA_026283785.1 Coracopsis vasa
ACTCGAACAGGCTGCACAGCAAGCCGATGCCGCTCCCGGTGGCGGTCGTAGTCGCAGGCACTCACCGGCGGCGCGGCCGCGGAGAGTCCGCCCCGCTTGGAGGAGCCGCGCCGGGAGCTCAGCCGCCGCCAGGACTCCGCCAGCCGCCCGCGGCTGCCGCCCGCCGCCCCATCGCCGGCACAACCCCGCTCCGCCGCTCCGGGACTCTGCTGCCTCTGCCCCATGGCACCACACACCACTACACTCCCCACACTTCTCCGCGCCGCCCTTACTTTTAACGGTGCTGCCCAGACTCCCCGGGGGGGGATAGGGAAGGCGGGCCAGGGCGGAGCGCCGCTGCATTCCCTCCAGTGTCCCCGTGGTGGGGCGGGCGCCTTGAGGGGAGGGATGCGGGGGGGCAGCAGGGTGACACTTTCGCAGGGGGGTGGCCGGGCGAGCGGTGTGCGCGTAGTGGCACAATTAGTTTCCCCGCAATAAAACATGTTCTTTTTTCGAGTCCAACAGCGCTTACAGGTGCGCAACTTCCACACCAAGTCCAGCGGTTTTCTTTGCTGTTTACACTTGAGAGACTGGAAACACCAAGTTAGAAGCAAAAGACGGAGCGATACCTGTTAGTAGGCACACCTTTGCGGGGGTAAGGGCTGCTTTTCTTTCTCAAATTTCACGAGGGGCGTCTCAGGAATTAACAGTCTTTGTAATACTGGAGGGACCTGCAGTCGTGGTCAGGCTTCTGGATTCAGTGTGCCCTAACAGGCACTTTAGGAACGTGTACACCAGTCTTTTCAGCTCAGCGTGCTGAGCACAGGGCACTAGTGCTGTGCCATACAGGAAAGCTGCCTTCTTTTTGCTCTTCTGAAATGCATACTTAGCATGGGGAAAGTATGTGTTTTGTTTGTAGGCTATTTAGAAAGAAACAAAGGTGATGGTGGTTCTTTGCCCTCTACAAGGTATGTTTTTTTCATCTGGTGAACTCAGTGTATAGTTCTGCATTAGAGCTGCGGTCTTGATCTCTGAATACCTATTTTTCCTTGTTAAAGGGATATAATGTGCACCAGCAGTATGTTGATAATGTGACTGACAGAAATTAATCAGAAAATATGAATAAGCGTAAAATTTTTAACGCTTCTAAAAGATGTTAAACCCTTGGTTGATCACATCTTTATCTGATCTATCTACCTGTCTGTTATCTTCTTGCCACTTTATAGCTGTTTTGTTTTGAAGGACAGAGATAACAGGATTCCCTGGCACATTTCCCAGTGAGCCTTCCTGTAGGAGACTGGTGTTTCTTGTATGAAGTATGAATGTTGCTGGCTTTTATTTTTTTTCTGGCTGTTGGTTTAGGAGTGAGGTGTTAGGTTTTTGTTGTCGCTATTGGGGCTTTTTTTTGTTTATATGTCTTAATGGGGTGTTACATAGATTTGATAGACTCCTACAGTGCTCTTCCCTTGTGAGTCACAAGATGCTACATTGCATCCCAGAGAAAAAAACCCAAACTCGTCCCAGTACAAAACTGAAGTTTCTTGCACTAGTGACTCAAAAATAGGGCAATTCTACAATATGAAGTTGCTTTAGAAATGAGGGAGTAACTGGACTTCAGAAAGAGATCATTTTCTTTTCATGCTTAAGGAAGTAATGCACCTTGAGATTTACTTCTCATCTCTAATGCAGTTTTGTCAGAATAACAGTACAGAATATACCTCTTCTTTTGATTTTAGCAGTTTCTTTGGAGTACAGCATAAGCACAGACTGAAACAAATAGAAGTGGCAGTGCAACCCTCTGCATTTTAATTCCTTTTTATTTCCTAGATAAAGCACGTCTTACCAGCCACACGTACCTTAGGGGGAGTATTTACTACAGAGAGGGATTCTTCAAAGTACCTCAGAAGAGTTGGAAGGCAAAGATCTGTGGTAACACTTCAGAATAGGTGACCTTAGTAAATGAAGGAGTACTGTGGTTTGATCCAGAACAAAGTGGGAGAGGCGAAACTCTCTCCTGCCTTTTTTCAGTCTCGAATTCTGTCTCTCTTCGCATCCTGTCTCATTCAGTACACAGGATGAATGACTGTGCTGATCATTAAGGGGTTGGTAACAGTCTCACTCTATGATGGAAAGTAAGCTTTGTTATAGGCATAAGCATCGCAATGTTCATGTGTTCCTAATGTCTGTTGGTCAGTGGGAAGGACAAACGGCCACTAAGAGAGAACCTTTACATCAGGAGTAAGACAAATAGGAGAGAGATAGTGGTAAATTACTGTTTATTTTACAAACATGAGAGACTTTTCATTTTCTCTCTGCTCACTAAGTATAAATCAAATGTATTCTTTTTCATATAGGCCTCATAGGCTTAGAAAGATTTCCTTCTTTCAGAGCAATGTATACATTTAATAAATTATTTCTTAGGATCATAGAATAGTTAGGATTGGAAAAGACCTTAAGATTATCTAGTTCCAGCCCTCCTGCCATGGGCGGGAATACCACGCACTAAGCCATGTCACCCAAGACTCCATCAAACCTGGCCTTGAACCCTGCTGGCTCAAGTTAAGTTTCTCATCAACTGGCACCCTCAAGGCCTTCTGGACTGGGCTGCTCTGAATCTCTGAATCTGGTTGTATCTAAAAATTTTTTTCCCAGATGAGAGCTGGAGTGCAAATGAGGCAATGTTTTTTCTAATAGGGAACCACAGTGTTCACAAGGTGTGCTCGTATAGGCTGAAAGAGAAGCACAGGGATGGAGTCTTTTAACACTACAAGACCAATGAACTGCCCTATGTTTCTGTGATGTGATTTTGCAAAGGTGTTTGCAGTGAAACCCTGGTCCTCAATAAGGGAACTGCTAGTAAGGTAAACAAGTGTACAGAGTGACAAACTGAGTTCTGTGCTTGGGGCCTTCTGCAGCTTATGGCATGTTTTCTTGAGCAGAGCTCTCCATGAAAGTGCAGGTATTGGCTTTGTGATAGAGGTGTCGAGTTCACATGAAGTGCTATTCTTAGCTGCATGAGCTTCCTGGCAAAGGTTTCTGTTGGCTTGGAAATCTTCATAGTCCCCTTATTTCACTGTGGCTTGGAGCTCTGTGATGACAAGGGAAGATGAGCCTTCCCATAATGTTCTTAAACATTCTGATGGAAGTTGTTATATTGTGGAGAGCTGCAAGGTCCGTATTCATCACAGAATTGAGAGAGCAACTTAGTAGTGACTGAAGTGAAATATATATATATATACACACATATATATATATATGCATATATGTGATAGCAATGGAAGTAACAGTGACTAGATAAATACCTGCTGATGGGGATAAGCTTTTGGGACAGTGGGTGAGGCATTTAAAATGGCTAATACTACAGCATAAAAGCAGAGGGGAATGGGCTGGGAGAAAGAGAGCTATGAGTGCTGAAAAGAGAGAAAGTGTAAATAGAAGAGAAAGCTAGGAGTTAAATAGAAGAATAGTGTTAGGAAACAGGGATGGGAGATTTCTTTTTGGTATCTGTTTTTTTCCTGAAATAAACAGGCAATGTAGGCATTAAAAACACATTAATTTATACTCCAGGGATTTTTGGTAGGTGATAATATCTACACACAATGTTCCTAATCTATCTCCAACATCTTCTTTTTTGTAGAGTAACAACTATAATTCACTGTTTTTACTGTATGTACGTGACACTTTGGAATGTATTGTAGGTAATGAGCTGTGAACAAGGAGTGTATGTTAAAAGTCTATGAAGTTTTAGATCGGCCACTCTTCAGGTAAGGTTTTATTTTGCATTTGCTCTGACTCTTTCTTGCCATAGACCAATGCTAAAAGATGCCTACAAATAGTCTGAAAATAAGAAGGAACTTATAGTGCTGAAAATACTCAGCTGATTCAAAAGGTTTGTCTCTGAACAGCATTTTTTCCATATGTCATGGCTAGTTTTTACCCTGAGGTCACTGATTTGGACAGAATGATTGACCTCTGCTGAAGGCAAGTTTTAGGTAGGAATCAGATACATATGTTACTTTCTGGTAACATGGTGTAAGGCAATGGATAAACGGAACTGGAAGGAAATTTTAATGTCATCAAGTTTTGTCCCCTAATACTGCAAATTCCATGGCATATAACGGCTTTCATTAGCTTAAGTGCGCTTTATGTTTAAAGGAATCGGGAAAACTGTGAAAGACATTATTAATCTATGGTTAGGATTTTTGTCATTTCTAGCCTAAATTTGCTCTTTTTTTCCCCCCTCTTCTTTTCTTTTGTCAGCATTGTCTTTAGTATCAAAGTAGGTCTTCAGAGCTGTGTATTATTTTTCTTGCTTGGTGTGTCCTAAGGTCATATTAGATTCTCTTGCAGCTGTATCATATTGATAGGTCATAGTTGTTTTTTCAAGACCAACTTTCCTCTGCATCCTTTCTTCATATGCTTTCCATGTGTGAATTCCAAGCTAGCCAAATAAATTGCATTCTTTTTATACAATTGAATTTTGCTGCTTTTCCCTCTTCAGTCCTCACAATTTCCTTCTTTCTGATAATATCCTCTTTATTAAAGTGTCACTCACTCTTATTTGTGTCCATACTATAGATGAGAGTACTAAATAAAATGCTTATGAAAATAATCCTTAAGGAATTTGAAATAACATGTTTCTTACCGGGTGCATTTCCTTTCACTGCTGTCATTTTCCTTCTCTCTTTAACTCCTTAATTCCTTGTATGGTTTAAATTTTGCTGTTAATCCTCACTTTCTGACTCTACTATTAGTTCTAATGTGACACCATCTGTAATGCTTTCCTGGAATCCTGTAAGAGAAGATTTTCTTTGTACCTCATTTGTGTTGTATTGAAAATCTATTGAAGAGAAGCTGTCAGGTTAGCCTAGTGTGATCCATAGCTGGCAAAGTTGCATTGTCTTACATCTTGTTTTCCAAGTTCAACTAGGTTTTTAATTCTTTTTTGCAAAATTTGTTCCAGACTTTTGCATGCTCTTGAGGACAGTCTATTGCAAAGTGGATCATTTGTGTTGGGGTGTTTGGGGGGGGACGGGGACGGACAGGTTGTGATTATCTCTGTGTGTACTTTCGAAGGGGCAATAGCATTAATGAGAGCTAGTTGTGGGAATGAATGCATTGCAGACTATGAGGCTCCTGAATGTTAAAATTAATTGGTGTTGGAAATTAGATTTTGAACTAATAACAATGCTAAGCCACTTAAGTATATCTAAATAAACCTGAGATTTACTCATATTAAAGAATATTCTACCAGGATTCTAATTTTTTTTTTTTTTTCCTTTGTGTAGTACTAGTGAGTCAGATGAAATTCACCAGGCCCAATTTCAGCTGCCCAAGTTTCATCTGAGCCATAGGACACTACAGGGAGAACACTTCTGGAAAATGTAAAATTTTGCCACAGATCAATGAACTTTTTTGCATGCCTAGAACACTTTCACTTGAAGTAGTGAAAGTTGTCATAGTAATATTAAGAAAAACTGAAAGTCATGCTTCGTTTTAAAATCCATGCAGTTGAAGGATAATGTTGAAATTATTCCTGGAAATTTGCTCCTTCCCACCCACCCCACCCCACCCCCCTTTATTTTTGCTGAGGAGCGGGGGAAGGACAGCGCGGCACCGCCTTCAGCGCCCGCCGCCTCCTGCTCCGCAGGGGCCGGGGCTCGCCCCGCCAAAGGGCGGGGTGGGGGACACACGCATCGCGGGCTCCGCAACCCCGGCCTCTTCCTCCCCTCCTCCCAGCAGCGGCGGTGGCATCCCCCCCAGCCACGTAGAGGGCGTTTCGCTTGGGGAGGGCATAGCTACGTTAGAATGGAGAATAAAAATAAAGCAGGGGGAGGAGGGTTAAGGAAGTTAGGCGCTGAGAGCGGGGAAAAGCATGCTGGGTTTGAGTGCCCCCACCTCTGATCTGCTTTTGAGGCTGCTTCTTTTAGGTCTGAGCAGGACATCTTTAAAGTCCAGTTTGAGGTCTGCGTCTACCCGGGGCATCTTGCTGGGGTGGCGGGGTGCGGGGATCGAGGCTCTCCTGGCGGCGGTGGCGGTCCCGCTGCGCTCTCTCCGCTCCGCTGCACCGCGCCGCCTGCAGAGCCGCACCGGCCAAAGCCCGCGGGCCGCGCAAGGAGCCTATTTATAGGGCTCGGGGAGCGCGGCGGCGCGGCCCGGGCCCCATCGCTTTATGAGGAGAGGGTTGTTTTTAGCTGGGTAGTCGGCCACCCCTTGCCCTTTATCCCGCCGCAGCCACCCGTGCCTCTCCGCTGGGCTGGGCGTTCTCTGTGTGGCGATGGAGGAGGGAGGCAGACGGGGACGCGGCGCCCGTCCGCAGCCGCCCTTGCGGGGCGAGGCGCGGGCACCACGGGCGGCCCAACGGCCTTAAGGGCAAAGCAAGGGCAGAGGAAATGGCAACTCCATGTGACCGGGCGGGCGGCCGCCGCGTGTGGGAGCCCGGCGCTCCGGGCGGTCGCTGAGGGCTGAGCTCACATCTTGCCCCCCCACACCTTTCACCGCCCCAGGCGACGGTTGCGGACCGGCGGTTCGGACCAGCCGCTGGCCGGAGCAGGGGCGGCCCTGAGGCGGCCTCACCGACGGAGGCTGGCGGCGCTCCCCAACGTTTTTAGGGCGGCCGCTGCACAGCCCCAAACTCTTGCCTCCAACGATGTAATGGGGCAGCCTTTGGTCTCCATGGGATCTGGTGGAAACCCGACTCAGCCAAAGCCTGGCCCACTCCCTGACCAGCATCCTCTGGTAGAACTGAGCATTGCCCATCTCCTGGGACTGTCAGAACTGGTTCCCACCTGCCTGCAGAGCAAAGGGCTAGTACATGTTTCCGGCATTATAAACGCTGAGAAACGTGCAGCTGGTTGGTCATAGGAGAGCAGCCACAGCGCCAGCCACCTGGAACTGCTTCTGCACAACAATCTCCTATTTTAGTACGCCTAGAGAAGCAACAGGGAGGGTTTTTTTTTCTTGCCCTCCATAGCGTGGAGGAGCCTGACTTGTGACTTTATATCATCTGTTTTCAACGGCTAGCCACTGTTCAACACGCAGCCGCAAAACCACCATAGCAACAGGATTACACATGCTGGGTCCATGTACATCCGTTGGCACAGGAATCACTACGATCAATATCATATGGTACCAGGTATCATATGAGGTGACTTTCATGGGAGTTTTGAGCCTTAAAGTCTAATTAATTATGAAGTCAGTGGGCTGTAAAATTTGAACTTCTTTGGAATTCACATGAGCTAAGCCTTGTCAGTGACTGGAAACTGAAGCACAAGAGGGTCATGGCTGGCTTCCCTTCCTCAGCCGCACTGCAGGATGAGGCAGTGCTCTCTTCATTATCTGGAAGTTGCACGCGTCTGGTCAACACCCTGCTTCCAGAATAGCTCTTTTACACCTCTTTGCCCAAGTGTCCCAGATAATTAAATGTGCCAAAGCATGAGGCCCAGGCTTTACACATCAGGCAGGGCGTTTGAGTGCTTGCAGTTTTGAACACGGTTTCTGGAAAGCCTCAAGGCTTCAAAACTCCAGCTGATGTTGCAGGAGTGCCTTGCCACTGCAGGTATTTCCCATAGCAATATTACAGTGGAACACACTTTAGAGTTAATCTGATTTGCATAACAGAAGCCATTCACTTGGTGGCTTCAACAGCATATCAGAACTGCTAAAATTTATCCTTCAGACAGATAGCCACATCTCCTACCACTTACTGTTCAGTAATAAATTAACATTTTGTTCAGGAGCAGAGAGTACTGATGAGAATGGGTCTGTGAAAGTGACATGCCTGTAGCAGAGTATTGAGAATGGAGAAAAAAACAAATGCCTTCTGTCTGTGCCTGGCACCATGTCTTCTCTTTGCCCTCATGGCAGGCATGTGATGCTGAGAAGAAAGAAGGAAGCCACTGCGCTGCACTGTGAATTCAAAAGGTCAGCACTGTCATGGGGAGTAGGAGATGGAGGCTAGCAGTGATACTTGTAAGCCCCAGAAAATCCATGCCTCATGCTGTTTCTCATTTGTGGTATTTTTAGTCTCTACTCACAGAGCTCATGGTGCTATTTTTCTGTATCTGCTAATATGCAGTCTTTTCCGCATGTACACATACTAACAGACTAGTTGAGTCTCTTAGATCAGCTCTTGTGTTCTGGAAAATTTACAGTTTGAAGTCCTCCAGTTTCTTACTTCAAGATATATTTTCTGTAAGTAAAACTATAGTTTCTTGCTGAATAAACTCTGCCTTTTTGAGTATCCTTTCTGAAGAATCACATTGGTATCACAACCAGAAATGAAGATCACCTTGTTATGCATTTTTGCTATTCCTCTTTACACCTGCAGTGATCCCATATTACCTGTTTGTGTTATGGAATAGAGTTATTCAGCCAAGCTGTATGCAGTTTTAGTAACTACAGGCCAGTCAGCCTCACTTCAGTGCCTGGGAAGGGGATGGAACAACTAATCCTGGAGAGCATTTCCAAGCATATGAAGGAAGAGAATGTGACTGGAAGTAGTTGGCATGAATTTACAAAGATGAAAATTATGCTTAGCTAACCTGATTACCTTCTATGTAGAAATAACTAGTTCAGTGGATGAGAAGAGAGCAGTGGATGTTGTTTATTTTGATTTTGGCAAGCCTTTTGACAGAATCCCAATAACATTTTCATAGACAAACTGATGAAGTGTAGACTAGCCAAAAAGACCATGAAGTGGACTGAAAACTGACTGAACTTCTGGGCTGTAAGGGTTGTCATCAGTGACACGAAGTCCAGCTGGAGATCAGTCATTTGTGGTGTACCAGGTTAACTGCATACGGCGTTAAAAACACCCATGTTATTCATGCTTGGTTTTCTTCTAATTTAAATAAGAGCACTTTTCTCACTAACTCCTTGGTATTGAAAAAGGCTTTCAGTGATAGCCTTAAAGTATGAGCACTTCTGAGCACCAGGAACACCTCTAGGATGAATGCTTAATAAGGTTGACATTATTTATCAACAGAAACTCTGGTTACAGCAGATGCACAGCTGGCACAACTGATGACACATGCTGACTTCCTTGCTGTGGTTCCTAGGAAAATACTATAGCCTCATATAACTCCATACAGACATCCTGTAACATAAATTAACATGCATGTTTAAGGAGTGTGGTGAGCAGTAGTGAATGCATTGCTCAGCTGGCAAGTGCTCCCACAAACTGTGTCAACTTCCCAGCAAAATACCGTCTCTGGAAAAAACAACGTACTGCAGGACATGTGTGATGAAGACCAGGTTGGACAGGGCCTTGAGCAACCTGATCTTGTGGAAGGTGTCCCTGCCCATGGCGGGAGGTTGGAACTAGATGATCTTTAAGGTCCCTTCCAGCCCAAACTATTCTGTGGTTCTGTGATCGTAAAGATCTTTCACTGTTAAGGAGAAGTCATATGTTTGACGAAAGAGCCTGTTTTTTCTTATGAGAGATGTAAATTGCTTTTATTATTCTGTTTGAATTTGGGCCTTGTTTACACTGAATAGCATTTCCCAGTGAATGGATCAAGAGATCTAACTCAGCAAACCCTGCAAATGCAAGTGGAAGATTTCTTTTGGCTGTAGAGATAAGGGGTTTTTTTTTCTAAACTATCACTAGTGTTACAGCATCTACACTAAGGGTTTTGCTGGCTTTGATAGCCACCAGAAATGGGAGGAGTGGGGCTGACACCCCTAACCTAACATAGCTGTGACAAGCAGACTTCAGCTACATGCATGAAGATCCTTTGTTTTGAAGTGAAGAGACTCTTATGCCATAAGTAATTTCATTAAATTAAAAGATTTTAGGGTAGACTACTGATCATAAGCTGAATCCCAGGCCCCCACTGAGTTCAGTAGGACAGTCTCATTCAAGGTACAGTTTACTTAGGAGTAAGTGACGGTATCTATTTCCATTTGATTTCAGCAGGTTTCAAGTGCAAATTAGAAGTAATCACAGCAATTAATATTTAATGAGTCTCTGGCCTTCCTTGACTTATGGTACACAATCCAGAGTCTGTCTGTGCTGATAAATAAAATGGACAACACCCAGTCTATGTCCCTTCAAGGCAAGGGACAGAGCATGGCTCACACATAGCCATTTAGATGCCATATGTGAGCTTCAAGGGGTTTCACTCATACTGCATATTGGAAACAGTCTGGTGCTATTCCCTGAACTGTCCTCAGACTACCTGGAGGACTGCTGCCTCTCTAAGTTGTTCAACAGAGCATGATATTAATTAAAGAGTATGGGCCATTGTGTGGTAGAGCTTATGGCCATGCACTAGGCCTGTTCGGTTTACTATAGGGCTTCTCTGTTATGAAAAAGGTCTGTAGATTTTATTTAAATGAGACAAAGCCTGTTGTGTACTATCCACTGTGAACTGCTGTTTCTGTAAATTACATCCAAGTTCCACATACTGTAAAAGAACTGAGATTCTCTCCATGGAAAAATTAGGCCATCTCACAGGTATTCTGCTCCTGCTACAGAACTTTATATACAGAGCCAGCGTCTTCTCAGTGGTGCCCACTGGCAGGATGAGAAGCAACAGGCACAAACTGAAACAGATAAAATTCCATCTGAACATAAGAAAACACTTTTTGTCCTGTGAGGGTGGTGGAACACTGGTACAGGTTGCCCAAAGAGGTCATGGTGTCTTTGTCCTTGGAGACATTCAAACCTTGACTGGACACAGACCTAGGCAACCTGCCTTGGCTGACCCTGCTTGAGCAGGGGTTGGACTACATGATGTTAAGAGGTCCCTTCCAACCTCAGCCAATCTGTGATTCAGTGGTTCCATACATTAGTTTGTCAGTACAGGGTGTCTTCCCTTGCAAAATCTCAAGGGCCTTTAAAAATTCTGCTAATGGAGAAGGGTCAGGATATTACCTCTTTTAACGCTGGTAATTGTGGGTGTTTTGGTTTGGTGCCCAAAGCCTGTTTGAATAGGCACACTGCTACTGCTATGTGAAAGAAATTAAAAGCACATCATTAATAAAAAACTTAATTATTATATAACCAAAAGCATTTTCTTTATTTTCTGGGCTTTCCTTGCTATTTTTATTTTGGGTGGAAATCTTGCTACAAATTTTAGACTGGAAAAATGTTTCTAAACTATGAGCATCTGGTAATGAGTAGCTTTCAAACCCAATTTAATCTTTGCTTAAGGAAAAACTTAGTACCTTTGCTGCCCTACTGCGCCATCTACAGGCAAAAATACCCCGTGTTGTTGATACTGCAAAATGTTAGAGCTGTCTTAAGCATTTTCTTTAGTCATTGCAATTAATAAATAAAAATGGAATTTTCCAGTTTTAATCTCAGTGTGAGGGGTTTGTGCCTTTTGTGTTTAAAATTACATTTCCCGCAACTTTAAGTACCTTGTTTGCTTTGGCCAGGAAGTTTTTCTCTGCAGAACTTTGGATCTTATAGTGGAGAAACAGAAAAAAAGATTGGCTTGGACCTTTATTGCATTTTAGGAGTTTAATGGGATGTAGATGAAAGCTGCTGCATTTAACAGCTGTCACACACTTTTTCATAAAGACACCTGCATATGGATTATGATTAACATCAACTCGGTTGTCATCACTATGTGTTTTTTTACCCGTAATTCCTCACTGTCTAAAGTTAAAGATATTCTTAAAATGACCTAGAAAATGCTGCCTCTTTTTCCCACAGCAAATAAAACCTTGCTAAATATTCTCATCTATCATTATGATAAATTGGGAAGGCAAAATTTAATGGCTGAACTTGTAAAATATGCACTAGTTTCTGCAAAGCTTTTTAAAAAGTGAATATTATTAGCATGTGAGGCCACAGTAGCTATTAGCTTATATCTAACATGTGATTTGGGTGTCCAGGATATTTCAGTAACCAAATAGGACAAATATACATGAAAATGATGGATCAAACCTCATTCAATGCCCTTCTCCTTTTTACGAAGAAAGCAGATCCTCTTTAGCTGCACTCTCCTTCCTGTGAACGTATGTGTTTATAAAAAATATATCCAGGGTAAACTAAAATGGAGTACAGCCCTTAGAAGTGGTAGATAGATACATGCATCCTTTGTCAAGAAAATTAAAAGGAATATAAGTGATTTTATTCTCATAGGAGAACAAACGGGCTAAATTCAAGATCATTTCTTTAATTGGATTTTAGTCTTGTATCTAGTGCTTTTCCTGGGAAACTCTGTGAGCAAGAATGTTATTTGTCACAGTGTGCATACAGCACCCAGAGTCAGTAAGGCACGGGTCCTCATTACTGTCTTTTTGCATTAGTATAAGGAAGACTTCCAAAAATAGTGATCTTTTTTTTTTTTGTCTGTTATTCTACATCCTTGCCTAGAAAATTATTATTTTATATTTTGACTCATGCCTACCTGTCCCTCCCCTTTTCCCAAACTGCTCTCCAGCGGTGCTGGTTTCTGATGTTAAAAGACTTGGCATGCTTCATCCCTATTATCCGTATCTCAGCAAAGGCAGAAGTCACTTCCATACCTGGTTTGCAGAGTGCTTTGGGATCCTTCAGGATGAAAGGTGTGATATAAATATAAGATACCATTCATTTCCTTTTTTTCCACAGCACATACAGTGCTAATGGGTTTTGCTTTCATCTTGAGCTCCTCTGACTAAATCGTCAAACATCTCAGTAATACCATGAACGTTTGCTTCAGGCACTCACTGTTCTGTTAGCTCCATCCTTACAAAAGGATGGCTATTCTCCAGGCACACAATTGACTCTCCTACTACCAGATGCCTCTTTCTTCTTATCGTCCTCAATAGCTTCTCTTGCAATTTCCCTTGAGTTTCCTTGCTTCAGTCTAATCCTCTGGATCTCATTCAGGTTCCATTTCCCATTTGCCATGTCAGTTCACCTGCAGTACATTGTAAAGTCTGTACTGATTCTGTATCCTGAGCAAAAAGGACCAGTGTAGGGGTATTTCTTTGGACTTCTGGGTCCTGTGTCTTTCTTTCTTCCTTCCGCTGTGTTTAGATGACAAAGGCTCTTCCTCTTTAAGCGAAGCACTGAGAGGAAAGCAATAATCAGCTTCCCCAGGCTATCTGAGCAGCACCTCATTCTCAGAAAGAAAGAGGCAAAACACAATTGCTTTTCTAAGCCCTTCTGCCCAGCTCTGTGGGAAAGGGAATAATTAGCCTCATTAAGCTACAGGGCCAGCAGCCACTTGCCTTCACTGGAATTCCCTTAGTTGACCCTACTGTACTGGGGCTGCAGCCAGTCCCACAGTAAATACAGCTGAGCAGGCAAGCTGCTCCCAGCTGTGGCCACATTGCTGCTCCCTGCTCTTTCTCATGTGCTGCTGTGGCACCCACCCAAGGCCACACAATCGGCCCTTAGAGAGCTCGGATGATAAATGTGGAGCACAGTGGGGCATTTCCTCACATTCCCCACTTTTCATTCCTCGTTATTTTAACTCAATTATTTTTGCCTCCATGTTTCTGGACCCTCTTGCATTCAGCTGCAGGGTACTTCTTTTCGCCCTGACACACTGCTGTCAGGTGGTAATGTATCACTCACCAGATCAAGAACTTGCTGAGTAAATCGATGAGCTGCAGTGACCCTGTAGGGCCAAGCAAACAAATCTCATGGAATTTGTTAAATGAGCTATTTGGGGCTACACTGCCACATGGGGAAAAAGATAAATAATAAATAAATGGCTATAAATATTCAATTTCCTGATCTTTGGAATTGATCCACTTGAATCACTGTGTCTGGTGCCCAATTTGGCAAAAAGACATCCTTCTTTACTTCTGATTATTTTCCTAAGCCTACACTTGGGTTGTAGTATAGCAGACTGGTATCTTCCATGGCATAGAGTCTGGCTTCCCTCACTTACCAAAGTGTGAATTGGGGTTACATCTATAGAAGCCAGTGATATTGTCATCATGTAAAACTCATGTGTGCATGATCAGAAGGAGTCCATGATTTTTTTTTTCCCACAACTCAGAGCTCAGAAATGCAGAACTATTTTGATATTTAAACCAATTTGATATTTAATCAGAACAGAAATGTGGCATGTGAAGAACATGGGCATATATCTGAGCTGAGCTTTAGAAGACATTAATAATGAATTACATCAGAAACCATGAGGACAAATAATTAATTTGCCTTTATTAATTTCCCAACTCTTTCCTGGCAAAAAGTCCAGAAATGCTTAGACTATAAATCTAATTGCCATGACAAGGGTGTATGCATTAAGAGATTGTATCAATTATTGGGCCATCAGGCATCATTATGAAAGCTGATTTCTGCCTATGCAATGTTAGGACCCCCCTTCACCTCTCCCTGCCCCTAGTCTCTTTTTCATTGGCTTCTAACAGGAAGTCTGGAGAAAAGATAAAATGTTGATGATGATTTTCTTATTTAACAGAGAGGGGTCTGTTTCTGAATCTCAGCTGAGCAGGGCTGCACACAGCTGTGAGGTGGAAGGGGGAAACAGGGTGCAATGTCAATTCCCTCCTGAATGAAACAGTATGGAAGCCACAGCTTCCATACGTTACATTCAAGGCTTTGTCTAGTTTGTTTATGCTACAGATGGAACCTTTTCCCTCATACACGTTTGATGCTGGAGCATAGTGTGGGTTTAAATTTGTGTTCTAGAGCACAACAGGGAAATAGACATACACAGAGTACATACATAAAAAACCCTATCACAAACACTCCTGTTGCAGCAAGGCTATAGAATAAGGAAATTACTAGGAAGTGGTAGGAATGAGTGTGACTCCAGTTCCTGGTAAACAGAGGCTGAACCTCAGCTGGTACAGCTCTCCTGAAGGATGTAGACCTTATAATTGATCAAGCATAGAATCATAGAATCATAGAATAGTTAGGGTTGGAAAAGACCTTAAGATCATCAAGTTCCAACCCCCCTGCCATGGGCAGG
>JANHGB010042345.1:4065-16999 GCA_026283785.1 Coracopsis vasa
CAATGGGTTTAAACTGAAACAGGGGAAGTTCAGGTTAGATATAAGGAAAAAGTTCTTTACTGTGAGGGTGGTGAGGTACAGGGTGCCCAGAGAAGTGGTAAATGCTCCATCCCTGGCAGTGTTCAAGGCCAGACTGGACAGAGCCTGGGGTGACATAGCTCAGTGTGAGATGTCCCTGGCCATGGCAGGGGGTTGGAACTGGATGATCCTAAGGTCCTTTCCAATCCAAACCATTCCATGAGTCTCTGAAGTAGGATTCTGAAACTATTTATTATCACTCTTGAGAACTTAAGTAATCCAGACCAAACTGTAAAAAAGCTTTTCTGCATTAACTTCTCTGTTGATAGAGGTTTTTTAAGGTGTAAGTTCCCTGCTGACAGCCACATCAGGCAATGTGAATTCTGCCTCAGACAATTCATTGTTGAGGTGACAGCTCTCCTGCCCGATTTGTCTGGTCTCCTTCACCTCATGTTTTCTATTTAAATACATTATCAAGATTTAGTGACTTCCTGCTGTCACCACATCAGATCTCACCCTAAAATAGAGCAGGAGAGGACAGATTACCTTCAGAGCCGAAATGGCATTTGTATTGTGGGAAAGATGTATTTGGATGTTATTGAGTCTTAAGTTTCAGGTTTAAATCATAGAGTAGGGCATTCTTCAAGCAGAGAGAGCGCGTTGAAAGGAAGTTTACACATCTCCAGGATAGTTGACAAATAGGAGCATGAATATGCTATGAACAACTTTCCCTCCCCATGCAGCTCCGAAGAGTAAAATCTGGCAGCTCTCTGTTGTCTGCTGCTTGCAGAGTTTTAATCCTCATATATTTTCAGCTGGCTTCATAATAGCAGATCACATAGGCTGTGGTTTGATGTCTCTGGGGTGATGGATGTTGTCATCATTCTGGGAATATTTCACAGCTATTCAGTTGGTCACAATAGCCGCGGACAACAAAAATTAGTGGAATTTACTGAATAATTTACTTGCTGAGCACTATTTGTCTGTTTCCCCACAATAAAAACCACGAGACGTGCAATTTATCTTTTTCATGCTTGCTTTTGGAGGTTTCATCACTCCTGGGTTTCCTTTTGCTCACTTCCCCACTGTAACTCCTGTCTGGGTAACTCCTGTGCTGGTTCTCCGTGTTTTGTCACAGGTTTCTCATGTGCTTTTCTTACTCCTCATCCCTGCAGAGCTGGTTTTTATCATCACTTCCCTGTTCTCACTCTTGATCACAATCCCTTGCCCATTCTCCTTCACCATTAGGAGTCCTATGGAAACTTTACAGCCAATTAATCAGCTCAGTGCTTAGACATGACAGCACAGAGTGAGGTTCCCTCATGGATGGGTTTGATGACCGCAGACAAGGTCAGAGCACTGCCCTGCTCTGCTGTTAGGAAGCAGAAAGGATCCCGATATCCTTTCCAGGATCCTGACCCTGAATTTCTATTCAGGAAGCTGCTGGAAAGCAGCAGAGAGAGAGGAACAGCTCTGGCTCAGCTGGCACAGTGACTGTTGGTACAGTTGGGTTTGAACGCTTCGTGATGATATATGGGAGGATGGGGACTCTGAAGATGATTCTTGTTTCCTGATGCATGTAAGTGACATTTCCGAGGTGGCATAGGCTGGCAATGTGATAGCCATGGCTGTCTGCACGGAATCAAGGGACAAAGAGAAAACAGTTGATCCGTTTGACACAAATTCAGATGTGAATTCAGCATTTAGAGGCAGCCAGATGAATTCCTTGGAGAAAGTAAAAGAAAGGAACAGCATTTCCTGCCTTTGTTTCCTTATTCTCTGAAAATCCACATGCAAAGCAGCCGGGTTCAGCAGTAATTTGTTTACTGATGTGGCTGTTCACAGGTGCCCTCTGCTCCTATGCAGAGCTTCCATAAAGCCACAGACAGCAGCGTGTTCTTTCTCCTATTAGCTTATGATCTCATACCTTTCCTTCTATGCCTTTCTTCTCGCTTGCCAGCTGCTGCTGTGCACTTCTTTGGCTGGCAAGGAGGGTGAGTAGGATGAATGGTAGCTTCTAGACCTGCTTCTCTTGTTGGAGAGGGGTAACATGTAACGTTCTAGCTTTTCCAGACTCTGCTCGTGCTCTCTGGTTAGTCACTAGAAGCCTGTCACATCCAATAATGTCATAGTCATTATGACTTTCTAAAAGCATGCAGTAAATGATCTGCAGATAAAACCCCTCTTTAAATGAAGCTAAAAGCTAAATTATTCTCTGTTTTTATTTTAAAAGTCTCTACTGTAACACAGTGGTAAAGGGGAGTAAAGGGAACTTTCTTCTGGGCATTGAAACAGGAGGAGAAACATTGTGATCAGGTCTGGTAGAGGTGCAAAGGATGTTATTATGGATGTGAAATGTTGTGGTCCATTCTGCATCTCAGCTTCTTGTTCAGGTGGTGTAGTCACAGAGCCAGGGATATGTCTACAGGATTTTGGTGGTCTTTTCCTTTTTCCCTCCTTTCCTTCCCTCCTTTCCTGCCCTTCTTTCTTTCCCTTCTTTCCTTCCCTCCTTTTCTTCCCGTCTTTCCTTCGTTTCCTTCTTTCCCTTCCATGTAGGATGAGTACTTTTCCTGTTTGCCTTCTCAATATTGCAGGTGGTTCAGCTGTTCCCACTACAAAGAAATTAAGTAGAAACACTCAGTTCTTTCAGACTACATCATTTGGTATTTGTGTCTCTTCCAGTAGCCCTTCAGGATCATTTCCCAAAGGATACCTGATTTTAACTTTCAGTATCCTTCTTGAGAGTCTTCCTACTCAGTTGAGGTGCAGAATACCATCAGCTTGAATGTAATAGTTCTCATATTCCTGTGCATCCATGTTAATTCATTCCAGCAGCTCATTTATTCCCAACCTCTGGCTTAACTGACATCTTAACTGAGCTCTTCAGGCTGGTGCATAGATCACCCACCTCCCTTGAGAAACTACACATGATTTTAAGGTGGTTCCTTTCTGCATCCTATCATGGATGTAGTCTTCTGTCATTGCCTATTTTAATCTAATTTCTTAGAGTCTCTGTCTCAGAAAAGCCAAAAACCTCCAGATACCTTTAATCCGTAAGGGTGTATTCTGAATCAGTTGTGAGTTCCTAGGAAAGAGTGGAAATCCAGTTTTGTCAGCATGATGCTGAATAATAAACAGAGTGGGATGTCTCAGGATTAATACAAGTGCAGACAGTCATATAGAAACTTATTGACATGCTCTTGACTAAGTGAGCTTTTCTCCATGCTTCTACTAAGCAACTCACCAGTCCATTTAGAATGAATTGTATTTCTAAAGGAGAATTGTCCAAATACTTCTTGTTTCTCTATGGGAAGGGCAGTTTGTGGCATAGCTGTTGGTTATAAAGGGTTCTATGAAGGCTGCGTGGTGACCTCACAGCAGCTTCCAGTATCTGAAGGAGCCTACAAGGATGCTGGAGAGGGACTCTTCATGGACTGTAGTGACAGGACAAGGGGTAATGGGTTTAAACTAAAACAGGGGAAGTTCAGGTTAGATATAAGGAAGAAGTTCTTTACTGTAAGGGTGGTGAGGCACTGGCACAGGGTGCCCAAAGAAGTGGTAAATGCTCCATCCCTGGCAGTGTTCAAGGTCAAGTTGGACAGAGCCTTGGGTGACATGGTCCAGTGTGAGGTGTCCCTGCCCCATGGCAGGGGGGTTGGAACTGGATGATCTTAAGGTGCTTTCCAACCTAAATCATTCTGTGATTCCCTGATTCTGTGAAAAGCACAGAAGAAGTTTTAATTAACAGACCAGGGATTTTGAACCTTTGTGTCTTTGTGGATCTCTAAAAGTCTTCCAGCGAGTGCATGGACTCTTTACAGTAATAACAGGCTTCCTGTTGGAAGTTTGGAAACTGCCAAACCAGACTGTCAATTCTCCCATACATACACCCTGACCAGTTCATAATAGAAGTTAGAAATCACTTCTGCCTTTGGCAGAATCACATACTGTTTTTACCCAGTTCACGTGTGTACTCCCGCATGCACAGACTGACTTGCTGAGGCTGGGTGAGGATTGACTGCTCCAGGAAAAGGTGTCTATTTAATAGGTTTTTGTTCTTCCTACTGGTTTTAAACCTGTCACAGTGCCCTCATGCCTAGAGCTGGGGAGCACCTGGAGTTGGTGTCTTTGTGGCTAAGCTGTAAACCCAAGTTTTGACTATTCATGAGTGTTCAACACTGTGTTCTTGGTCTGAGGAGGTGTGTCTGACACCCAGTATCCTCACTAGAACTAGAAAATAAGGAGAGTTGAAACACCATGAAGGGTTTGTTCTGCATTTGTCCATCTCTGACTCATTCTCATGTTGTGTGATTTAGTTGTGAGTGAGCCTCAAAATGTGCTGACACCAAATCAGCTACAGTGACCTGTTTGGAAATCTCTACATACCTGTCTAAAAGAGATTGAACAAGATCTGATTTATACAACTAACCCTTACTGATAACTGGAAATCAAGGAGCAGCATTGATGACAGCCATGAAGTAGTTACTGCAGTATTGACGCATCTCCTCAAGACACTTTCGTTTGGGATTTGGCAGAAGAGGGAAAGTATCTTGCTGACATTGTCCTATTTTTCCAAGTGTTTATATCTTTCTGTCTCCAGGGTATTTGCTCTTAAAGTCTGTTTGCTTCTTTCATGTCAGAACTATGACTATTTTAACATACAGATCAAAATGGTTCTGTTAATTATGCTCTTGACTGGCCTCTTTTGGGACAGTTCTATCAAATTCAAAGTCAGGAGCACTCTTTTAGTGCAAAAGCTGCCTACTCAAATGCCCATTGAAATCAGGATTTCAGTAATTTCAGTATTCTATGTCCCTAGATGAATTCTATTTTCATTTTGTTCTCTGTGGTATCTGGAAGTTGCCTTCTCAAGTGTTTGTGGAAACTAAACAAGAACACTCAATCAGAACATGTACAAATAAAGGAGATTTCCAAACCCCCATCTTCTCATTTTTACTGTGCACATCTTGGTGGCATAACTTATCTGCAGTGTGGTCCTCGCAAATTCACTAATGGAGTATGAAGAAACGTGTCTGAGACTTAAGAGGAGGTTTGTGGATGGATACTTAGTGAAGGCCTGGCCTCTCCAGCATCTTCCACTAAAGCACCAGGAATTCACCTATAAGGAAGTTAATTTGGAGCCTGCAGTCAGAGCCAGTCCTCTGGCCTGGGTTAGGTGTAGGTGAGGGAGCAGATCTTCTCCGTGATGTGGGGTTATTAAATGGCAGGGTTACTGTGATCCTATTGGATTCTCCTAGCCCATTAAGATGATTAATGGATTCATTGAGTTATCTTCCTTGGCTTCTCACTCTGACGTGTTATTTTACAGATTGTGAGCAAAGCTCATACTAAGAGAAGTTCAAAGGGTTTGTGTTGCTCTAAAGGAGGTGTTTGTTTCCCAGCTGATATCATACAAGACACCTTCTCCTCTGAGCTTTGTCTTTTATTTCTTTAAACTGAAATAGAGCATATGGCTGCAAGGGACCTTCTTGATGAGCGAGTTCAGCTCTGCTAGACTGTGGAATATGTGTTTATAAAATGTCTTGCTGTCTGTCTTAAATCAGAAATTGGCTGAGTGTAAAACTCCTTCTGACTGTTCTGTTCTTGGAAAGGTGTATCTTATGTCTGGCTTCAGTGTATTCATTTGGCTCATTTGTTCCTATTGCACTTAAATTGACATCACCCTTTAGTTTCACTGGCTCCTGATGCCTGCTCCCAGTATGTGAGATCAATCAACCAAGTTTGGTTTGTGGGATATAATATATCCTGGGCTTTGCTTATTTCACAGCCAGTTACTAGTGATGGCTCACAGTCCCTTTTGAATCAACTAATAGATCCCAGCTTTTCCTCCCATTGCTGTTTCTAAGTGATGAACTCCCCAGGTATCCTGTTCCTTATTGAATTCAGTTTCATTTCTGACACTCTGTGTTACAAGATTTGTGCATTACAATCCTCTGTGTACACAGTCGTGCTTCCCAAGTTTATGTCATCTACAGATGGCTTTGGAACACTTAGAGTTCCTGCAGGGAGGGCATTGATAGGAATATATGCTGAACTGAGCTCTAAGGTAGATATATTAAGAAGTCTCTTAGTACCTTCCTGGCATTTTGATGTTTTCTTGCCTTAGACAATTTACTCAGTTTAAAGCTTGTTTTTTTTACTCACTATAAAAGCTTATATCCAGTTCGCATGGAAATCTTCCATGTGGCACAATATATGATACCCTTCCAAACTGCAGACAGGGTTCTGCCTTCCCTTTCTCTTGAAACTTGGCTTTTTTTCTCCAGGAAGAGATGGATTTTTAACTCTCAACTTAATCAGGAATGAGACATCTTTAGTAATTGAGTGCTGTAAAGGGGTGGAAAACACAACTTGAAGTCTTTGCACCTTTAAAATCTGTTCTACAGTTTTGAATACCGTTGAGATCAAATGGGTGGGTTCTTAAATACAGTTACTAACTTCTTGTTCTCCTGACAGTGTAAATGAGTCTGACAGGGGTTTATACAAAACCTCCACAGCTTCATGTGTGATTTTACGTGCTTGTTGCACTGCAGTTCTGAGATTGAAATTACCTACTTACACAGGTTAAATTGTTTGAGTTTTGTTTCCATCTTCAAATGATACAGTCTCTTCCCATCAATGCAGTAACCTGTCCATGGGCAGCCATCTCCTCTGCACTGAAAACTGAGTCAGAGCATTCATTTCAGTTTAAAAACAAAGTGATCTGGCATTTGTACCCTGTTGTCATTGTATGGTGATCCTGCTGCTTTTCCCTCTGTTCTACTCTGATTCACATGCCTGAAAAACCTTTTGGTGCAGCTTGTAATATCCTTTGTGTGGTCTAACGGAATTGCTCATTTTTCCTTCCTTTCTTTGCTAGCTTTCCCTTTTGACCTTTATTCATTCCTTGTAGATTCTCAAGCTATTTCTAACATCTTCTTGGAAGCACTTGCTAGGAAGAAGTACATGACTTGACATATAAAACCCTGATAGTCTGAACACCTTGGACTTAAGGAACTTTCAGGCCTCTTCCACATTCAAATTCCTGCTCTCCTCAGTCACAGATTTTGAAGCTCAGTTTCTTAGCTGAGCAAAATCCACACTTCTTAAATAGAATCTGTTATAAGTGTTGCAGGTTATCTCTAATTTGAACTGAATTACACTGTGATTGCTTAACCTACAGTATTCTCTCCGACTCCCTCATCCACAGAGATGATGATTACTTTCCAAAACACAGCCCCTTGCTTCTGTGTGGTGAGCTCCCAATGCTGTAAGTGGGTGTTGTATGCAAGGAGCAGCTGCAATGGATGCGTTTATTTGGGGTTTTTTTGTCATAATGATATAAAAAAGCCTGAGCCCAAGAAATTTTACACAGCTTCAGTGTGCAAAACCATAGTAGGGTTCTCTCTGTGTAGTTACAATAACTGCTGGTTCTGTTGTTGGCCTTCAACATAAATAACCTTCTCCAAGGGGAAAGACTTTTTCATAGGAAGGGAGTAAAACTGGTATTAAAAAGCCCACAGTAAAACATATTGGTGACTGTATTTGCAACAGATCTCTATCTTGTCACTTAAAGTGAGTATTGTAGCTATCAGACAGAAGAAACAGCTAAGCAGGATTGGTCTTTCTGCACTTACCATCAGCATAGACCCAAGGACCGTGCTCCCCTTGGCTATAGCATGCACACAGAAGAAACCAATCTCTGAGTAGCTGGAATCTAGTCATCCACGTTTCACTTCTATGCTTACTAATAAAACATAGTGATTCCTTACTCTGCTGGATGCATTTCTCACACCATAGTAGCTCTGAGGATATCCTGGTGTGAAGGAGTCTTTAGGAATGTCTTCTTTTTCAGTTGAAGCACCTGGAAGGAACAAGTTTAAACTATCCAAAGTGCTTCAGTTACAGTGGGGGATGTAAAGAAGGCTCAGTAGTACAGCAGGCTTTCCCAGCAGCTTGTATTGATGCTTGAAGATTACACTTAGTGAACCAGAAAGGCTTTTCTATGTGGTGTGTGTTTTAAGAGTAACTTGAAGGCTTCTAATCCAGCTGTTCACCTCTGGTTTTATTTAGGCATTTTGAGCTCAGTGTAATCTGTATCTTCAGTTTAACTTTGTTTCCCTATGGAGAATGTTCTGCTTAGTGAATTCTCTCATCTTGAGTTTCTGAGAGGATGCTACTTAGCACTAAGCAGATAATATTTTGAGTCTCAAAGGCCAGACACAGTTTGCAGGTCTGCATCTCAGCCTGTACATGGAGCACTGTTACTCACAGTGACAACCAAACTTCCAGAGGAAAGCTGACATTTGAGGTTGTTAACCCAGAAAACGATTGGGAGAAGTTTAGTGGCAGGTAAACAAATCCCTAACAAATGGGAGATTCAAACCTTTATATAAAAATACATTTCAAGTGGTTGCCAGTGAGCCTGCAGAAGCATGTGAGGCATTTCTGAAATAGAAAATGTGATGGCTCATGGAATAAAGCATGATCAGTCATGTCAGTCAAAATTACCTGTCAACTGCAGGCAGGCAGGGCTTTCTTTTCCTTCCCTGTATAGTTATAAGTCAAAGGATAAACACTTACTCTTTGTCATTTGTGTCTGCAGAAGTAACCTGACATACTACTTTAATACACTAGATTAGAACAAATTGGACCTTGGGATACATCACAGTGAATGGCAGATGGGACATTGGAGTTGGTGGAATGGTCATGTAAAGTTGCCGAGTGAGTCACTGGCAAAGCTGGAAGGGATCAAGGTTTTTAGGTGTTATCCGAGAGTTTAATCACTAGTTTCCACTGCTTGGAAATGGCTGTTGGCAGCCTAATGTGGTACCAGGTACACACCTTCCAATCTGAGACAACATTTCTTTGGTATGTTGTAACTTCATGAAGAATTCTAATAAAGCAATGGTCTTTTTTATTGCAAAGAAGAGGAACCTGCTGCATCCTCCTCCTTTCTCCCCTCCTATCAACTGGTTAATGATAGCTTTGTTATTTTCCCAAAGGTTTCGTTAAGTACCACTCATTTTAGTGTCTTAACAGGTACTTAAAATGATGCTGCACTTTGTCTGCAGAAACTGTATTTCTGCCTTAGAGCTTCACTCTCCAAAGATATTCAATGTGGTTCCCGATTGCATAAACCTACTCTCTTGTGAGAGAAGGGGAGAACTGTATCAAGGGTGACTCCATCTCTGTTTTCATGAAACTTGCTGTTTATTTCAGGAAGCAAACTCACTGTGACACTAAATTGTTATTTCCTTTTGGCAACAGGTCATAGCAAATGACAGAAGCCCACTGGTGGGTAAAGTCCACTGGGAGAAAATGGTGAAGAAAGTGTCAAGATTCGGCATACGTACCGGCACTTTTAACTGTTCCAGCGACCCCAGGTATATTCCTAAAGGATTATTTAAATCAAAAGGATATCTTAAGGCTCAGCTGTGTTCTGGCAGCAGGGCTGCCTGTGTGTAAAAGTAGCTGTGACAGAAGGTGACTTTATTCATGGTTTTATCTTTAGTGAAGTCTGTTCAGAATTCTCCATTACATGATTTATCAGTATCATAGACACAGACCTGCAGCGTCCTAAATCACCGTATGGGAAATGCATGATTAGACTTTGTAAAGTGTAATAGAGCAGTGGAAGGGAAGGGATAAGAGAGTTTGGCCTTATAGCCCAGGCATTTGGAGACAAGAATTCTGCTTGCGTAGGACAAAGCTGTATATATATAGCCCTTGTAAGAGAACTGTACCAGTTGTAGAGTTGCTGCATTGCCATCTGGAAAGGAGAAACACAGGTGAGCATGAACCACCCAAACAGTGCCTGTTTCTCAGGGAACAAATGCTGTTTCCTGACAAATGTGCGTGTTTCTATATAAACTTGCACACACCCTTTGACAACACACAGTGTGCTCTGCCAGATCCACTGCTGTTTGCTGTTTGACTTTGAACAAGGAAGAAGAGCAGAGCCACAGGAGTGAATAATTATTCTGTGCTACTGTAAAAAGAAGGGGTTTTTGCATGTTTTGTTGGAAGCATTTGCTTCACATGATAGGAAACTTTGTCTAGAATTCCAGTGGCAGGTATGGATATGCAGGTCTTACACAGTCCTAAATGTTTGCACAAATCTCAAAGTTAATCACAAGAGAAAATTCTTATGCAAAATAATCTTGTCTAATCAAAACACTGGTATTTGAACACCTGAGACATTTGGGAGTGCTTATCTTTGCATAGCTCCTAACTAGTCTTAATGTTACCATCAAATCCTGTGTTTTAAATGAACTCATTTTTCCTTAATACAATAAATGTTTTGTTGATTAAACCCTTGTGAATAGTTTTCATCAGGTGGCAGCTGAAATTCAGCAGAACGTTGCACGCCACAGTAGTCAGGATACATAGAATTATGGAATGGTTTGGGTTGGAAAGGACCTTAAAATCATCCAGTTCCAACCCCCTGCCATGGGCAGGGACACCTCACACTAAACCATGTCAGACAATACTCCATCCAGCCTGGCCTTGAACACTGCCAGGGATGGGGCATTTACCACTTCTTTGGACAGCCTGTTCCAGTGCCTCACCAACCTCACAGTAAAGAACTTCTTCCTTATATCTAACCTGAACTTCTCTTGTTGAAGTTTAAACCCATCACCCCTTGTCCTATCCCTACAGTCCCCAATGAAAAGTCCCTCTCTGGCAACCAATCATCTGATTGAGTTGCTTCTTTTCACCTTAAAGGTGGTTGAACCTAAACCTTTCTTGAGATGAAACTGAAGGGAGAGATTTAAACTCCAATGGAAAGGCCCATCCAACCTCTTCTACCAGCTGAAAGTTACTCTTTCAACTGAGCAGGGATGAGTTTCCTGCAGAGTAAATCCTGCCCTTCAGCACAAGCCACAGTAGCCCCAGAGTCACTGTCATGCTTTCGACACGCAATGGAGGTGAGCAGTGATGCCTAAGGTCACAGACACCACCTTAACTCTGCAAATTAAAGCAAGTTTTAGTGTGAGGTGTCCCTGCCCATGACAACGGGGTTGGAACTGGATGATCTTAAGGTCCTTTCTAACCCAAACTGTTCTATGACGCTGTGATTCTAAGTGGGGCCGTGCTGGCATCAGTATTCAGGTTAGGAGCAGCATGGCCTTGTGGCATGCCACTGAAGCAGCACACCTTTCAGTACTGAATGCAACAGCATCTCCAGGCTGTGCTGGCTGCTCTGTGCCGTATGGATGCAGGAGCTCATTCTGTGCACCAAAATGATGGCATGAGGTGGAAAACAGATGGAGGGAATCGCCTGCAGAGTAACAGGAGCATGGCTGTGAGTTGTAGTGAAGCTTCTGACCTTTCCTTCCTGCAGACCACTTCATGTCAGCCCTGTCTGCACTCAGAGTTACATCATTTTAGCAGTCCTGCAGTGTCCTGCAGTGTAGGTGCAGATAAGGGAGGTACTTGCCCTAAACTGGTCTCTGGGTGAAAAACCTCAGTGGATGGCTCTCTGCTCTGCTAAAAAATTAGTGGGGTTGAAAGAAATGTATCTTCAGATAATATACTTTTTAAGAGATAAATAAGTAGAAAGGAAAAGGAAATGGTAGCAATATATTAAGTGGCAAGATTTAGTGGGAGGTGCAGTCTGGGGTGTTTGAAAGGGGTAAAGATGTGCTGCAGGTGGGTGCCAGAGAGGTGTCTCCAAAGCAGAGCCCAAAGGACAGGACTTCTTCCCTAGGAAAGCACCCTGAGCGTCTCCAAAAGGTGCTTCAGCTGATGACAGCTTTGTATATTCTGCAAACCAGAGCACACTTCCAACCCCTGTGATAAACCAGAGCTCTGCGCTTGTACAAAGGAACATCTACTCTCTTGTGCGCTTTCCAACATCCTCAGGCAAGAGGAATTACTTTAAAACACTGTTGAAGAGCAAAAACCTAAAACCTGATTGCAAGTGACAGGCTGAGTATATCAATGTGAAGTTGAGTCATCAAAGTGAGATTGAGATGCAGCCTCGAGCCTTCTCCTTTCAACGTTTCAATGTGTGTCGTGTACTCTGACGTTATCATTAGGAGCTTGACAGCACTGGAGCTGTCAAACAGAGTTTGACAGCATTGGAGTCTTTCTTGGGAGCTACAAAACACAGTGTGTGTTTTGAAGCGTGGAAGATATAAGAAAGGAGAAGGGGAGAACTTTTCCCTTTCTCTGCCATAAAAATTCCATCAGGAGCATATTCTTTTATTGTGAAGTATTTAAACAACAACAACAACAAAAAGGAATCAAGAAAAAGCTTGGCAGGATTAAGGTTTGTCCAGTCCCAAATCTGAGGAAAAAAGAAAAAGAATTAAAAAATGCAGTGTTTTTATAGTTCTATGAAAAATACATCTTAAAAAGCAGCAATTGGAGAATACAGGCAGAAAAGGAGAGAAAAAGTGAGAAAAATCTGCTGAGCACATGTGTATTATTAGTGAAGAGAAGAGAAATTTCTCCAGCATTAGGAAAACCCTGTAGCATTGCTAAGTACCCATAAAATGTACAGTGGGAGTTGCAAGAACCAGTAAAGTTGGTGGTCTCTCATCAGTGGGGGTTTTTAAAGCTATTTGGAGACTTGGCGAATGTGCATGGGCAGGATTATAGGATAGTGCTCTTGGATCATATGAAACTGAGGAAGGACAGTGAAATGAGGTAAGAAATGAGAATTATTCACACCCAATGTACATTGGAGACGTATCTGTCACTGACTTCAAATTGAATTTCTTTTTAAATGCTTGGGGTTTTTACTTGACACAGTCCATATGCGCTCAGAGGGAAAAGTGCTAATGACAGCCTGCAGCTTAAGGTTATTCTCTAAATGATTACATTTAATCCTCCTCTCCTCTCCTCTCCTCTCCTCTCCTCTCCTCTCCTCTCCTCTCCTCTCCTCTCCTCTCCTCTCCTCTCCTCT
>JANHGB010042346.1:0-17866 GCA_026283785.1 Coracopsis vasa
CCGGGAGCTGGGACCCCCTTCGCCGCCCAAAACCGCTCGCCTTGTTCCCGGCAGCCCCGCTACGACGGAGGTGGGCAGAGAGACAGAGCCTCCCTTCCCTCCACCGCAGCAACTTGGAAAAGCTGTCCCCTACTTACCCCATTCCTCATGCTCTCCCGTCCCCGGTCCCCATTCCGCACTAAGGATGCTATTAAAAGCCCACACGAGTGTCCTCCTCCATGTGGGGTGCAGCACCCTGCCGTGGAGCAGGAGCTTCCCCCAGGGGAAGGAGGAGAAACGTGTTTGTGCTCCCCGGCTTTTCCTCAAAGGCTCTTCTCAAGCGGCGGCTCCCAGTGAGAGGTACTTTGCGGCGTGTCTGGGCTAATGAGTTTGGCTGCCGAGGACTTTTTTGAGTCCTTTTTGTCTCGTGTGGTTCCTTCCCTCGCACCCCACCGCCTCCCGACCCTCCCTGCACACCCATCTCGCTCGGATCCCTCCTTAGAGGGATGTGCATCCTCCCGAGCAGCTTGATGTACCCTGGTTTAGCAAGCCGGCTCCAGCAAAGCTGGCAGCAGTGAGCTGAGAAATCACAGCGTCCAGCTGGCTCCTCTCCTCCACTGCCGGAGGGCCATGTGTGTCCCTTGCGTGTCCCCAGTCCCTCTTTTGAACCTGAACGTGGCCGTGGATTTGTACTCAGGCCCCGAGCTGCAAACTCAGGCTTGGAGAAACATTCCCTGCGGCTGCCTCTGCTTCCCCAGGGGAACGTCTGGCACAGCCCGACACCAGCCACCGGCTGATTTATGCTGCCGCCTGAAATGAAGCGTTGCCCGTCCTGCTCTTCACGCTGGGTGAGCCGAGCCCGTTCAAAAACCAGTTTCAGGAGGAAACTTCTGTGATCCCTTGGTGTGAACCAGGCCTACGCAGACAGGTATGGGGGCACACTGCACCCCCCCGGGCAGGGCATGGGAAGGGTGTTCACAGCAGGGATGCAGGCAGCTGCAGGGCAGATGCCCTAATTCTATGAGGGACCACCGGTAGGGGCTCCCTGTGGCTGGCTTAGAAGAAAGGGAGCGAAGAGACTTTTACTAAGTCTCCAAATCCCCTCCATCTAGGCAGATGGGTGTTACCACTCTCAAGGTCCAGTGTCCCACAGCACGCAGTGGGAAGCAGCACAGGGCATGGGGCAGCACCTCCCCTCCTCATGCCATCCACTGGGTGCTTGGGACAGGGACCTGGCTGACCCCAAACTGCTGCTGGGACATGTGACTGTCCCCTTCATGCTCACATCCTCAGTGATTCCCACTGGCCTCCCCTCAGCAATGTCCTGCTCGCCCCCAGCTCCAAAACTGCCCTTTGGGGAAGGAGGCGGTGGTCTTTGTGCGCCTTTAAGATGTGATGATGCTTTGCCAATGCCAGCTGCTCCCCAGCCACACACACTCCCCTACAATGCCCTTTTCATGCACAGAGAGTGTCTGAGCAGTGAAATGCCCCTTCAGAGCAGCGCTGTGCCCGTGCCAGCTGTGACTCTCGCAATGCGGGTGCTCTCTCAGCATGGCACAACATCCTTGCCAGCTCCACCATGAGTGATGCCAGTGAATACCCCAGGACCACAGGAGCCTGCTCTCACTCTGTGCAAACATGGCATCAGCAAAGGCCGCTGGGAGTCATAGCTGCCTTGTTGTCCCGGAATCCCCAGGGACATGGGTCCTGGTCTCTTTGCATTAAATGGCTGTCTCTACTCCAAGTCATACGACAGCACTGCAGTCATAAATCCTGGCCACCTGCCCTCAAGGGCTGGCACAAATGCTGCCTCGTTAGGTTTAGCTAATAAAGCAACAACAGAAAAGGAGCTAATCCCCCAGCACTGGTGCTGGGCAGTGTGGTGCCATATTGCACCAGGGAGGAGCTGCGAGGCAGCCAGGCCAGGAAGGCTGCAAGTGGCATGGAAGGGAGCCCATGGCCATATGGAACTGACCTCGGCTCTGCCGGGAATTACAGCACTGATGTTTCCAGGGAGAAAGCTGCTGTCCCAGGCCTGGCAGGTTCATTTGCAGCCTCCTGAGAGGCAGCACGTCCCCAGGGGTGAGGAAGGGAAAGAAATGGGTTCAGGAAGAGAAGCAGCATCACAGAGGACGCTTGCAGGGTTGGAAGGATGGATATGAACACCCCCACTCAGCCCCATGGAGCTGCTGCTGTGGTCAGAGGGGTATAAAACACAGAGGCAGGAACCTCTAAGGCCTCCTCCCAAAATGTAGAGTGTGGCTCTCAGCCCAGTTTTACCCCCCGCTCGGCCCCAACGCCAAAGCACTTCCACCCCAATATGCCCAGTATCCCAATGTCTCTTTCCAGTCCTGGTCTCTCCACAGTGTGCTGGCATTATGCCAAATACCACAGCAAGTGGATGTCCCATGGGTCACACAGTTGCCTCCTGTCCCAGGGGATGCCTGCAGCGGTGAGGAGCAGGTCCCATGGGTGATGCTGCTGTCCCATCACTGCCCCTCGCTGCCCTGATCACAGCTCCCTGGAGAGCTGGGCTGAAGTCAGTGTGAAAGTCGCACCCCACTGTAGGGGACCTGGCTCTCAGAGAGACTCCAGCTGTCCAGGGATGGGCTTTCCATGTGGTTTGGTTGCTTGGACATTTTGGCAGCAAGGTCCCTTTCCTAGGATCCTCCCCAAAGTCTTCCATATGTGATCAGCCCAGAGGACTGCATCCATCTTGGGCTGTGACTCCTATACTGACTTAAGCCTGATATGAAGCTATGCAGATGTCCTCATTGTGTACCCCTACCTTCCTCTCTGCCACCCTTCCATTCCCTTGGGAAAGTCCAACGTGGCCCACCTCCCTTGCTGCTGAGCGCTGTACTCATGTCCAGGCTGGGAAGCAGAGCAACCTTAACTTGCTGGTCAACCTGGAGCATTGCATTCAAATGAGCCATGTGTGCTTGTGACAAGGACGGGGGTGTCCCAGCAAGAAGAAGATGCTCTTAGAGAGAGCAATGTTGAATAGAAACACTCCCTAGTGCAACATGCCTTTGGATGTTGGGAGTCATCAGCCAGTTTTAGGTGTCTTGAGTATCAGTGGGTTTGGGCATGAAGGAAGGGCATGAGGAAGCTGGTACATCATGTCTGCCTATTAGGGTGTCTGATGAGCCCAGCCTATTAGGGAGTCTGATGAGCATTTGGCTGCAATGCTTTGCAGCGCTGAGGCTATCTCCCCTTCCTTGCCATGGACAGACCTGGCTACCACACTCCATCCCTGGCTCACTGCAGGCAGCTGGCCTGAGGCGGTGTTGCAGAGGAGTGAGACATTCAGCATCTTGGCTTCTCCCTCAAAATGCTGCCAGCCTCACACAGGGGCTCTCCAGCTCTTGCAGGCATATTTCCCAAGAAGTGCATGCTCACCACTTTCTCCTGAGCTGCAGCCCAGGTTGGTCATGAATAATGTATTGAATGCCTCTGATCAATGTGCCTCACCCGGACGGACTCGCCTCCTCTTCACCAGCCTCCCCACAGTGCCTTTCTCATTCTGCACGGCTGGACCCACTGACACTTGTTTGCTGGTGGCATCTTGTAAGGAAATTCGGGGCTCACACCCAGTGGATGAGTGGAGTCAGAGGCATCAGCAGCCACTGCCAAGCAGGGGTCTGGCTCTGTGGATCATTTCATATCCTGTTTCCAGGAGGAAATTTGGCAGATCCAGAATCTTCCACTCCACCAAGGGTTTCCCTGTGAGGCAGAGCTCAGCAGCAGCAATAGGTAACTCTTCCCTCCACAGCAGCAGGGATGGGAGATTCATATCCAGTGGCCTCAGCTGGAGGAGAACATGAACCTGGGGATGCAGGACCAGCTCCATGAGGAGACAGAAAAGGCAGGATCAGCCCCTGAGGAGCTGCATGTTCTTCGTGGATGGGAGACCAGCCTCTTGCCACCACCAGACTATTTGATGTGGGGACCAATGGGTGACTTTTATTATACACCCCCCCTTGGATGCTATGCCACCAGGCACAGCTGCCCACATGAGGGGGAATAGGACACAACCCTTCTGAAAAGCTCTCTGAGAGGACACCACTGAAGCCTAATGAGATTTAAAGCTAAGGGATCTGAGACAAGAGCAGGAGCAAGTGCTGAGACAACCTTGAGTGAAGGGGTATCAGCAGGGATGGATGCAGATAAGGAATGGCCCCTCCTGGGGGCGCGTGCCTGAGCACACGCACAGCCACTTGCCCGGGGTTTGCAAATCCAGACTGATTTATCGTGCCTCCAGGACTTTAGCCAAATAACAACTTGGCAGGAATTTCTTGGCCAGACACAGAGTCAGCTCTGGCCTTGGCAAAGCCAATGCTGAACATTTCAGAGAGGCCAGGATCAAGAATGTCTCAAATTGCCTTAGACTTCCAGTGAGATGCAGGTACCAGGGCCCATTCACGGGATTCCCACAGCACCTCTCAGGTAGCTCCCAACCAGCAAGGAGAGCAGAGGTATGCTCCCAGGTGTCCCAGCCTTGAAATGCTGTGCTTCAGTTGGTCCCCACATGGCATTTCCAAAACAACCCACAGGTTGTTTTGGGTCAGGATCACCTCTGTCAATCACCCACCCAGTCACCACCTTCACCAGCTAAACCGCAGCCTCCAGCCTCACCTGGATGCAGTCAGACCCCTGACCCTCACTGTGCTCTCCAGGACTCACTGGCTGGCTCAGAATCTCAAGTTCTGTGTTCCTAGAATGTTTTGGGATCACACCATTACCAGCAGGGCCAAAACCTGATCTCTTGGCGATTCTGGAGATTAGTGCCAAGGCCTTGAGTTGGCAACAGAAAGAGAGGCAGAGGCTGCTTGCGGCTGTTTCCAACTGGGCCAGGCACACAGTCAGCTGTGGAGGTAATCCCTCCCCAGGGATGCCCCGACCATGCAGCCACAGGGATGGCGATTGCTGACGATCACAGAACAGTTATGAATGGACAAGCCGCACAACCTCTGAGGATGAGACCTTGTGGTCTCCAGACATCACACCCATGTAAGTTGGCCATGTCGGCAGACAGGGACCACAGAGCCAAGCTCAGGCAGCCATGCCTGTCGCTTCTGAGCACTTCCCGAGGTATCAATCCTGTGTGAGGATGTACCTCCATCCAGGTGATGCTGTCCAGTGATGGTCCCCACCAGTTCAGAGCCAGGAGCAAACCCCATGGGCTCACCCCTTCCCAGGGAATTAACCTGCCTTGTCCCACTGTGCCTGCACAATTTAACCCATTGCCCGATTCTCCCTACTGACACTGCTTCACTCTGTCTTTCTGAGAGCCTTGGCTCCCTGCCTCTCGTTCTCCTGTCTCAGGAGAAAGTGGTTCCCAAGGTGCCCAGAGCAGCGAGGCCGGAAAACCAGGGCACTTCTCCAGCTCATCTAATTGCTGGTTACTGCCCCTCTCCCTCAGTGCCTAATTAAATAGAGCAGGAGGAAAGCCTAGGAGAAGCTGCTGAAGGCACAGGAACATGTGTGCACATTAGGAGGAGGCTGGTGAGGGGCCTCATCCAGACAGGCTGCTTCAGAAACAGCAGGAGCCAAGTGATGTGGGGAAGAAGCTGAAGCAGAGACCAGATTTGATGTTCAGACCTGGATGCACACATACAACACTTCATACACACTTCCTCCTAAGTGATCTGCAAGACAGCTATTAGGTTAACAAGAGCAGAGAAAAGAGCTCATCCCGCAGGCAATGTGGTAGGAATGAGCATGTCCAGGGTTGGTGGTCATGCCCCCAGCTCTTAGGGCTCCCAGCTCTCAGCTGGAGTATCACCTTCCTTGTCTCCTACCCCGGACTTTAAGCCAACCCTTTTCTATCGAATTTTCATCATGGCTGGCTTGAACCCAGCACCAGGAGTGCATGAGACATGAAAGACCATCTCCAAAGTGATTTCCTGGCTGCCTCAGCCTTGTAATCCCTCAGAATTGTGGCTGGGTGTATTTGGGCACTGGCCCAGGGTCAGGCTGAAAATCCCTGAGCAGACCTGACTCCTTGCTCCATTACTTTGAAAGGATTTCAAAAGACCCATTTCAGCTTTGAATGCTTGACTCAAATTTGCTGCAAGCCAGGGCTGCCTAGCCCAGCTGCCCAGCTGTGGTGCGTTGAAGGGAAGGAATCCCTCTCCATAGCACAATAACTGCAAAGCTGAAATCCCTGGGAAGATGTCATTGCAGGCAGAGGAAGAGCCAAGCTGGTATTACAGAGGAGTCTGTCCTAGACATGATGCTGCTCCCAGCTCCTTGCTGGATCACCGTGTTCCCATGGACAAACCAGCTCAGGTCTAGTTCCCGCTCTCAGCTAGAGATAAGCAGCCAGACTGCCGAGTTCACCCACGGTGTCCCAAAGGAGGTGCTGCACGTGTGTGTGTGTCACTGCGTGCAGGCAGAGACACCCAATACACACCCAAGCTGCACAAGAGCAGTGAAGGCAGTACCCCGACGCAGGCAGCACACGGTGCTGGAGTTCAGCCTGCACTTCTGCCTGCCAGCAAGTGTGGGACTAGCTGCCTCATGCTTTACTGCAGCCTTTGGCTCTCCTGCTGCCTCCTGCCCGCAACATCATGTGCATTTTTCATGGTGACAAATAGCCCCTTGATGTCACCAAGGGTCACGATGCTGTTACACTTCTTGCTGAAAGAAGCGATAAGGTCTTTGGTGGGGTCAGGCCTTTCTGACTCCACATCTCCCTCCTGCAGCCAGCCTGATCCCACAGGGCTGCTTCGATGGGTGGTAAAGCAAACTCACCAAGACCCCTTCAATAAAAAAGGGGGGGCTTTGCACAAAAGGTGGAAGAGATGCCAGCAAGAGTATTTACTTTGCCAGGGTGCTGTAGCCAGCTCCAGCCAAACTTTCCTGCTCAGTATTTGTGTTTGTTTTCTCCCCATTGCCTGGGTTGTGGGCGATTTATCTTCAGGAGAGAAAAGGTGGCTGGGCTCGGTAGCATCCCTCTCCGTCAGGATCCAGTCCATTTGGGCCATTTCCAGATGAGGGGAACTTAATATGTGTGGCCTGGGCTGGGCAGCAACTTCCATCAGCCTTGGTAGGGCTCAAGCAGCAAGGTGAGCCCCAGGGATCGGCAGGCATCCCAAAGCACCCTGTCACCCTTCCCCACCTGCATCTCTACCTGAGCAAAGCCCAGGACCCTTCAAACCACGAGTAACCACCGTGTCCTGCTTGTGCCATTGCCAGCAGTTTGGAGATGGAGACCTGCCGTAGCCACGGAGGAGGTTTTCAGATGTGCTTCAGAGCAGGTCTGGTTTCACACACAGGTGCTGCAACAGGGCTGAATGGTTTTATATACACAGCAATCTAATTAAAGTCTGGGTTTTAACAAGTCTTGAGGGTGATGCTGTGTCACCATTAGAGCTGTCTATAGGGGAGCCCCAAGCACTGGTTCAGATGGTTCATCTCCAGGGTTAGTTCCTGTCCCCAAGAAAACAGCCTGATCAAAATCCCTCTATGGTTTTACCTACCTGCAGAGCAGCGGCAGAAATCAAAAGCCAGGTCAGGTTCCCTACAGGAAAAGAAAAAAAGGGATCAAAGAAACAGAGCCTGGATACAGCCTGTGTATGATGTGGCCTTATTTGTGTTCTATACACCTGCTGATCTCCAAGGTGGACTTGCCACAGATGGGGCTGCTCCTGTGTCAGCAACTGCAGGAGAGAGTTTGCCCTTAGTGTGGGTCTCACACAGCATGGGCATGAGCCTTGCTTTGGGAACTGGTACAGGGGCTGGAGAGGAAGAACAGTGCTGAGGGTTCCTGGGCTTTGAACTAAAATCTGGGGGGGTTCAGGTAGCTAAGCAGGCTCAACACAGGTTGACTGCTGCCTGCCTGGCTTCTGTCCCTCAGTTTCTCCACTGAAGGATATCAGCTGCTCAGGCAGAGCTACCCACAAGTCCAATAGGAGATGCACGGAGTGGGGAATGACCACAGCATCCAACTCCATCTCCACTTGCATTGCCTGGAGGAATTCTTTACAAGGACATGAGACGACAGCCACACACAACAGTATCAAGAAATCAGTCACTGAGTTAATTTGGCTGCCCAGTTAACAACAAGGGGAGTCTGAATGGCTTATGGCTCTCTGTCCAGGCAGAGAAAAGCTTGGCAGCCACGCAAAGAGGATAGGTTGGGGGCCCCAACGAGGCACTTGCCCACTGCCCCATGAACAAAGCACTGCTGTTGCAGAAATTCAAAGCAAAAGAGGGGCCTGGGATTGGCGTTCGTGGCGGCTCCCGCCCTCCTGCCTGCTCCAGACCCCTCGCCTCCCCAGCGAGCCCTCCCCTTCCTGCTTCCATCCCAGAGTATCCATTCTGCCTGAGTAGGGCCTCAGAGTTTCTCTGCCCTGCAGGCACCTGCACATATGCACACACACACACACGTGTGCACATGCTTCCTGGCCACACATGGACACCATTTGGTGCTTCCTGCTTCTCCTGTAGCTTTGCTCCTACCAGAAGGTGCCCAGCACCAAGTGGTGATGCTTCACATGTAAACCACAGAAATTACTAAAAACCAGGTCATGAACACTTTAAACTCCAGCCTGGGACACTTTTTAAAGCACCCAGGCTGAAGCACAATAGGGATGGAAACTTTTCCCATCAAGGTGGGATTTTGTAAGGTTTTGGACACTGTAAAAGACCCATTTGTTTTCCTACTACTGCTCTTCCTCTCTGCACAGTCACAGCTCAGGGCCCACGGGACAGGAGAGGTGAAAATGGCCCCAACCCTGCTGCTGGGATGAACACCCCAGAAATCTTTGGTGCATCTCAAGGCTGGCGGCCAGCACTGCTGGGGCCTGGATGTGTGCTGGTCCTGAGGGCTCTAAAATAGGAACCATAGAATCCCAGTTTGGAAGTGACCTGAAGGATCATCTGGTCCAACCTTTCTAGGCAGAGCATGGCCCGGACTATACATCCCACTACCTTGCCCAGCCTAATCTTAAAAGTGTCCGATGCTGGGGAGCCCACCACTTCCCTGGGCAGATTATTCCAATGGCCGATTGTTCTCAATGGCTGATTGATTGAAAAATTTTCCTCTTGTGTCCAGTAAGAATCTCCCTGGGTTGATTAAAGTGGGGACACAGCATCAGAGGTCTGTGAGGAGTACAGCTCTGCTCCAAGCACTATGGGCTGGGAAAGCAATGGCAACAGAGACCTAGTGCTGTCCTTGGCCCCCTCTGTGTAAAATTTTCCCTGTGCCTCAGTTTCCCTCTCTGTAGCTGGGTCATGCGCCCAGAGCCTGTGACAGCAAAATAACCCCTTGGCCAAACACACAGAGCTACTGAGAAGATGTGAGACACCAGCACAAGCAGCCTTGACTGTACCCGATGCAGCGCAGGACTGTGCTCTGCCTCTGTGCAGGGCTGTCCGGCGACCCCAAGCCATAAATGTGCTCTGCCTGGGCCACTCAGCCCCAAAACATCCCTCTTCTGCCCCGTGCCCTTTGCAGCAGCACAGGTGGGCTCGAAGGTACCTTCCTAGGGATGGGACGGGGTGAAGAGGATTGCTCTGCTCGCCCGTCACCCGCGGGGTGCACCCAGCAGCACCTCAGCTCAACCGTGGGGTGCCGGTGTCTCCCGGGCTCTGCCTGCCCCAAGGGCAAGGGATGGGACCAAGGATGGGACCGGGATGGGGGCTGCGCCCTGGAAAAAAGGGCTGGATTATCCGGTACAAGCATACCCCCTGCCGACGAGCTGGAAAAGCACAGCTCCTCGGACACCCCCCGCAAAAAAACCCAAACAACAAACTAACCCCGGGGAGTAACACCGGCGGACCAGGCGAAGCCCAGCGGCTGAAGAGGAGCCGAGCGCAGGCAAGGGGCTGGAGCCGGGCGCTGCCGGCACCACGCGTGAGCAGCCGGCACCCGCCCATCCGCGTCTCGCCAGGCCCGGCGTTCCCGAGTGTTTTCCACGGGAGTTTCGCGATTTCCAGCCTTTCCCTCCCGGCCCCTCCGCGCCGCACATGGGGCCCCCTGCGAACCCTCGCCAGCGCCGCGGGCAGCGGATGCCCGGACCAGGGCACCCCGGCGTTGGGTTTTCCGGTGCTTGAGGTCGGTTTGCACTTTCCCCTCGGCATGTGGCTTTTTTTTTTTTTTGTTTGTTTGTTTTTTTTTTTTTTTTTTAATTCACCCCCTCCGGCAGCGCTGCCCCGGCCCGACCAATCAGGGCCCTGTGAGGTTGGGGGAACCGGGCCGTGGGCTTTAAAAGCGGAGCCCTTTGTGTACCGGAGCCGGGTGGGGGCCCGCACCGGCTGCCGCGGGGTAAGGGATGTAGGGCCGGGATGCGCCGCTGCCGCCGGGAAGAGCCCTGGACCGCGCTGCACCGGTGGGCTCCGGAGCCCACCACCCCGCGGCAGGTATTGCCTCCCCTTCTCCAGCACCCAAATAAACGTGTGGTGGCAGCCCAGCTTGCACTGCTCGCCGTTTGCCGGGTCTGGGGTGGCTGGGATTTTGCTTGTTTGCTTTGTTTTCCTTTACCCATGTTGTTTGCTCCCTCCTTTGCACCTGCTAGTGTGTTATGGCAGGCCCTATCGTACCCTACGGTAAGCCTGTGTATGTTGTGCTGTTGGTGTGGTGGACAGAGCAGGCTGGGAAGACGGGGCTGTTGGTGGAGCTGGGGGTGCTGCCTGCCGGTGTTGGTGCTTGGCATCAGGCTGCTTGTGGGGATGGGGTGAGTGTAGAGTGGATCCCTGGGGCCTGTTACAGTAGGGTCACTCGAGGGGGTGGGATCAGCGCTGTCTGTTGCTGCTGCTCCAGGCCAGGTGCTGTATGTGCACCTCCAGGCTCTCCTCCCAGTGACATGGGCAGACCTACCCCCTTTGAAACCCTTTGAAATTTGGCCCCCAACAGATCTGCAACCCAGCTGTGCCTTTTCTCAGGTACCAGCTGGGGGTAGGTTCTAACCTGGCCTGGGACATCCTTGCAGCTGCCTTGTCACCAGGTTGTGCCATAGGTGGTGGCCCTGGGCAGCAGTAGCAGCCCTACTCTGTCCCCAGTCAGCCCTGCTGCAGTGAGACCTGCCTGCATCCCCTTTAGCCCCACTTTGCATTTTGTCCAAAGCCCTGCTGCAGTCCCAGAGCTGTGCCATGTCCTTGACAGCAGGAAAGCTTTCTCCTGGGCTGAGCAGTGATGACTGGAGCTGGCCAATAGCATCACAGGCACTGAACCTGGGCTGTCACTCTCTTTGCCATGTCCCCGGCATCTGGGCTGGGAGGGGACATGCTGGTGGCCCAGGCTGAAGCTGGGAGATAGAAGAGATGGGTAGGTAGTGGTCAACCATCACACCTGGGTTTGCTCTTTGTTCCTGATGGAGACCCAAGAGTGATGGAGAAGTGGCACACTCAGCTGGGGTGCATGAGGAGCCTCAACCTTTGCACTGTGGAAAGCTACCCAGCGAACTGCCAACAAACTTGGGTGATAAAGCAGTGCTTCTGTGCCAAAGCCAACGGCTTTGCGTGAGCAGAGGATGGAAGAGACGTCAGTCACAGCCACCCCATGGAGCCACCTCTCCTCACCCCTGTTGTTACATGGACGCGACTGCCCTGATTGCTGTCTGGAGTGTGGCTGAGCACCCATGCAGTGTGATGCACCCCACAGGGCTTGCTGTCTCCCCTGCAGCACTCGGGATGGGGATGAGCGCTGACTGGGGACCAAAGGCAGGCACTCACAAGCTCCCCAGGCAGCCGTTGGTGAGGCTGTTTGCATGAGCAAGAGCTGGGCCTGACCACAGGAGCCTCCAGCTGCGGAGGGGGCCTGGTGGCCCCAGGAAGCAGCTCAGGGGCTGTTATGCAAACTAAGAGGAGCCAGGAAACTGGTCAGAGGGCAGAAGAGTGAGCCTGAGTTTCTCTTCTCTTGTCTGTGTCACCAGCATCTACTCCCCTGGCTCTGAAATGCTGTGGCAGTGCCTGCTGAGAGCCTTTCCTGAGCTCCTTTAAGCAGGCATCTTGTACCTGGGCACCAGCTGGTGCTTGTCGCTGTGGCTGAGCAGAGCTGGGCACTGAGGGTCCCCCTGCTCCCAGGCTTGGTCCCCATGTATGGCTCAGCCCCATGTTCTCCACGCTGGTTCTGTGGCTGCTGCAACCATGGGCAGGACATACAGTTTTGGGAAGGGGCTGGAAGCAGTGTGGAGTGGTGTCTGACTGGAGGCTGGTGGTGGGACAGAGTGAGGCTGTTTTCAGCAAAATCTTTGTTCCTGGAGTCCTTCCATGCATGACCTCACAACAGTCTCTGGGACAGTGGGACTGCTGCAGGGCCTTGATGGAGGAGAACTCTACTACGGGATATGGAAGGGAAGATAAGCCTTTTGGTGACAGAGAGACTAGAAAAGGGGCACTGGTGGCTGAAGTATGGTACAGTATCCTGAAAGTCATCCTGATTCCTTTCTTGTGGCATGTCTCTGGGGATTAGTAGTGGCTGTTCTCTGCAGGGGAAATGCCCTGTAATGATCCTGAAAGCACCTTTGGGTGATGGAGGCTGGGCACTGCGTGGTTCTGTGACACTGCCTGCAGACTGGCAGTGCTGCTCCAGTGGGATGGGGTGACTGCTTTTGCTGCCCTGAAGTGGGGTGCTCTCTGCGCTTGGGCTCCTGCTGCAGTCATTTATCCCTGTGCCCTCCTTCCCTGCTGCCTTCCTGTGCTGCAGGGAGGCAGAGCACCGCTGAAAATACACCCTCTGGGTCCCCCTCTTCCTGCCTGTTTGCTTCCTCCCCTCCTGGCCTGGCTTTTCAGCGTGGCTTCCTAAGAAAACAAAGGTCGTGCTGTCACACTTGGCCTATATATACACACAAACACACACACATGTGTATGTGTGGCTGGTGCCCTGCTAATAAACTTTGACCACATTTCCATCCGGGTGGACAGAGGGGCAATGATCTGCAAACATGCTTAGGTTAACGGGGCTGGCAAGAATGAGCAACTGGGGGAGGGAGAGAGAGGCTTTCCTTTCCTTTAGTACAGAGGGGGGCTGCTCTGTGGCTCAACCCCTTGTTAGATGGTGGAAAAGCCACACATGGGGGCACCCAGCACACCCCACCTGCAGGGAGGTCTTTGATCTGGGTTTGCATGTGAGCTGCGTTGCTGTGGGAGCTCCCTGGGGACCGATGCATGACTGCCAGCCCACTCACCTGGCTGAGTCCCAGCACACTCATCCCACAACTGGGGAGGAACTGAGGTGCTGGATATAGGTGTAAAAAAGATGGGTTTTTTTCTGAGGGGCATCTGCTGGTATTTAAAAATGCTGGTTTTCTTTTGTGCAGAATGGGAATATGTCTCTCCTTGCTCCCCAGCTACCACGTGAACCCCCCCTGCCTGCAACAAGAGCCTGTCCTCTTCCTGCATCCCCTTGGATATGTTTTAAGCACTAGCAGGGCAAAAGCGCTGGGGGGCCATGCCCCTGCCCAACCTGATACAGAAAATCTCCATGTCGAGCTCTGGAACAAGACAAGGGGACTCCAGCTCTGAGCCCAGTGCTGGTGCCACAGTCTGGCTCTGAAACCCCGTGGCAGCCCCAGCCTGCACCACGTGCACCCCAGCGATGCAGCTGGGGGCCACCAAGCTCCATCAACTCTGAGTCAGTAAATTGCCATCAAATGCAGTCATCCCGCAGCTCCCTGCTCCATCCATCTTCCCTCTGAAAAAACCCAGCTGCCAAAACCCACTGCAAAATCCACCCGTCTCTACTCAGGCTGAGAGCACAGGGCTTGCACTGACTTATCTGCTGTCGTTTTCCAGAAACTTCACCTCTGGACTCGGCGTTTTCGTGCTGTCTCAGCAGCAGGGACAGCAGAGCTCAGGGCTGCGCCTTGCACACACAGGCTGTGTGCAACAACTGGGTAACCTGTAGTTGAGCCATGCGTCCTTAGCCCCATTCAGTCTAAAAAGTAGTTTGATTATTAAAATACACTGTGGGAAGAGCTTTAGGTTGAGCAGGCAAAGTCAAAACCCTTCCAGGCTCTATGGCGATGCTGAGTCTGGAGGATCAGCGATCTGTGGAGGTGTGACACCTGGGGGTGACTTGGGGCAAGTGTCCCATTCTGTCCCCAGGCTGCGGCCGATGCTCAGGGGAGGGCAATGGATAAAGGCCAGGCTCCTCTTCCCTGGATGCAGCTCCTCTGGGGCTGTGCCCCACACTCCTGGGCAAGCAAAGGCTGCCAGGCACAGGGAGATAGGGCATCTGTACCTAGCCCTGGCCCCTAAAAGCTGCACTCCACACTACGGGCCGCAGCCATGTTGCCCACACCTTCCTGCATGCAGGGCCGCCACGTGTGCAGCCCACAGCTCAGCATGCCAGCGCCTGCACCATGCAGCAGCTGCCCGGCGCAAGCCAGCCATCCCTCTGCCCTTCCCGCCGTCACACGGGCTCCAAATGGGGTTTTATTGCATCCTGTTTTGCAACAGCGTGGGGATGAGCCCAGCGCGGGGCTCTGTCAGGCCGTGTCCCCCAGTCCCCGCAGGACGGGCTGAGCTGGGGCAGGAGGAGAGGCTGAAGCTCTGCCGGCTCCCAGCTTTGGCTGCTGACCGTTAATGCTGCTTTTTTTACACTCAGTATCACCAGGACGTGGGTTATTCCCAGGAAGGAAGCCAGGCAAAACCACGCTCTTAAAACGCTCCGGTGGCCTTTGCAGTGGGAAGCCCTCAGGCTTTGCTAAGCAGCTGCCTGAAATTAGGGTAGGGGGAAGCAAGGAAGTGGCCTTTGAGCACGACAAGGCTGCCCCTATGCCCCCCATTGCCTTGTTCCCCTCACCCCAGCCTGGAGGGTCCCCTGGGCTGAGCAGTGGGGCTTGGTGCCCCCATCCATTGTGTGAAGGCAGGAGGGGCCAGACTGAGTTCCCTCCTCTACCGGGGGGGCTGCTGGCGGGCGCCGCTTTGGCACCCAGCCCAGCAGCAATTACTCCAGCAGCACCATGCACAGCGATGATGCCATGCTGCAGGAATGGCAGGGGTGGCTTGCCTCTGCTCCAGCTGCTCATGGGAGCTGCCAGGGTGGGATTGGGCTCATCCGGCCATGTCCTGTGTCAGGTCCTCCCACCCTCTTGAGGGGTCCTTAAATATCCCAGCTGTGACATCCTCTTCCCCCCAGCATGATGCTGCCCTGGGTGTTTCCCCTCCTGGTTGCAAATGGGGAACTTATGCTTTGCAGTAAGCAGGCTCATGGGGTGCACCCCATGCAGATGTCCCATGACCTGGTGTCCTGGTCCCCTGCATGGTCTGGGCCCGTGAGCAGGATCTCATCTGGGTAACGCACAGCACATTCCTGGTCTTTGGGATCACAGAGGGAAGCTTGAAAATGGATCTGAAGGCAAAAAGAAAAGGAGCCCCTCCATCGGGTGCTTTCTCCCAGGGGTTTGAAGACAGCCATGGTGGTGGGATCTGGCATGGTGCTTTCCAGCCTCTCCTCAACCAGAATTCATTCCTCTTTCTCCAGCTGTAACACTTATTTCTCCCTGAAAAACACCCCTGCTGCTGTGGTCGCCCTTGGCCCCGCTGTGCACCCAGGCAGCAGAACACGGTGCCTGCCCCACTGCAACAGCTGCTACTTCCCATCACCCTCCCTCCATCCCTGCTCAGCACTGATGCCCTGGGCTCCCAGTTGCACTGACGGATATTGGGATTGTGGCTCTTGGTCTTCCCTCTCAGCCTGTGGTGTTAGCTTGGGCTCCCAAAGTTGGGGGTGTTCACACCCCATCTTCCTCCATCCATGGGCACTCTCTTCCTGTTTCTCTCTCCAGCCTTCATTCTGAGTCAGAGTTTGTGGCTACTCTTCCCCAGAGAAGGGGATCACAAACCCCGGCACTTGTCTAGTACTCAGAGCTAATATCCCCCAAATAATATTTCTTTCCTCACAGACTCCCATTAGCTCAGCTCCCAGTGCCTGCTGGCCATCCCTCAGGATCTCAGCAGGGGGACTTTCATCCATCACCCAGCCTGCTCCTGTTGCGGCACACAGGGAGCCCCTCTCCCCACGGTGTGACCTTGTTTGGGACCCAGTGTTTATTAATCTGAGCTCAACAGGCAACTCCTCTTGGTGAATGGGCCAGCTGGTACTTGAGGGATGGAAGGGAAGGAGGGTAGGGAAGAGGGAGCAGCTCCTGGCCAAAGCCAAACCTAGGGGAGAGATGCAGGGAGAGCTGGACCCTGTGTTGCATTAAGTGCATGCACAGGAGAGCAGCTGGCAAGGAGGAAAGTGACCCTGGTCCCCAGGGCATCATTTGGCTGCATGCTGGGGGATGTGGCTCTCCTCTGCTCCCAGCCACTTCTGCAGGAGGCTGGCACGAAGCATCCACCCAGACACATCCCACCAAAGCAGGGCACAGGCAGGCCAGCAGGTTCATTGTGATGCTGAGCTCCTTCACAAGGAGGGGATGGAGAAGGGAACTGAATATTTAATGCCAGCAAAGTGCTTTGATGCTGGTGTCTGGAAAACACTGGGAAGGGGATGGGAGCTGTGATTAGAGTACTGCTCACTACAGGTAGCTTGTGGGGCAGCCACCCCAGGGCAGGGTGGCACCTGTACACACATTGTGTCCTGCCCTGGATTTTTAGCCCCTTTGTTGATGAAGGCATGAGTCACCAGCCCTTGCTTGTCACCCAGCAAGGGCACCATGGGGTAGGGGAAAGGGGGCACTCCAAGATCTGGGGGCACGTGCATGTAAAAGCAGGGGCTGAGGACGGCCCACGCCTGTTTGCAGGTGAGCTCTGCCCTGCTGCTGCTTCAGTTGATTTCTCCTTGGAGAGCTACGGGGGAAATGGGAAGGGGGGAAATATAAGCCCTGTGGGGTGTAGATGTTTTTAAGCACATCCAGTTTAAAGTTTAAAAGCTTAAGCCAAAAGCCAGGAAGAGCTGGGAAGACTCCTGTGCCCTGGGAGGTAAAAGAGACAAGGCTGTCATTGCCAGGACAAGACAAACCTGAAAGGGGGAATGGAATAAAGAGCGGGTGGAAGACGAGCGGAGGAGCCAACACCAGCGCCTGCAGCAGGGTTTCGGGCGACAGGATCAGGCCCTCGCAGGCAGCGAAGGCTGGCCAGGGGCTGGGAGCAGAATCCCACCCACCTCCCATCATTCTCTTCGCACGCCCTCCAGTGCCGCTGCTCCGTTCTCTTCCACTTCCCGGCAGCCGCTTCAAGCAGGGCACGGCTGCTCGCTGACTCCCCGCGACACTGGAAAGCAGGACGGAGGTGGGAATCCCGCCGGCTGCCCTCCCGCCCCGGTGTTGATGCTCGGTTCTGTAGGATCAGCAACTGGGAGCACTGTGGAATCGAGCTCTCCCTCCTGCCACCAGGAGGGGACGGCAGCGGGAGCACCCCACTCTGCCCGGTTACCCAGGATCTGTACCACCGGGCCGTTCTCCTGTGCACCTTCCCCTCCGGTGGGGCACAGCTTCCCCCTCTGGTTTCCCTGCCCCAACAGCGCCCCCCTCTGGTTGCCCCCAACAAAACAGGGACCCCCATTGGTTGCGCCCGCCCCAACAGCGCCCCCCTCTGGTTGCCCCAACAAAACAGGGCCCCCCATTGGTTGCCCCCGCCCCAACAGCGCCCCCCTCTGGTTGTCCCTCTCAAACAGTGTCACCCTCTGGTTGTCCCCCTCCAATACAGCGCCCCCCACTGGTTGCTCCCCTAGCACAGTGCCCCTGCTGGCTGTCCCTGGGACAGCACTGCAGGGACAGGCATCCTTGAGGGTCAGGGCTGCTGCCCTTAGAAGGCATGTACACATGTTCACACACACGCATACACACACACACATGCTCACCTCTGTGTCCTCACACCGAGCCCTCACTCTCACCCTGGGGAGGAAATGAGGGGCACACACTGGACACAGCGTGGGTGCCACACGTGGGACCCACACATGCACAGACCCCATGTACAGTGCCCTCACTGC
>JANHGB010042349.1:0-10978 GCA_026283785.1 Coracopsis vasa
CCATGTTTCTGTGATGCCTATTATATCATACCCCCGTAGACGTGCACACATCTCTAATTCCTCTTGTTTGTTCCCCAAGCTATGGGCGTTTGTATAGAGGCATTTGAGCCCAGCTCCAAATGAAGCCGGCTCATTGGCAGGAGTGGCTGGAATATCTATACATTGTTCCAAGCATTTATTATAGGTGCTGGCAACTACTTGGATGTGTTGGGATGGAATGATGCTCCCCTTCCCCAACACATCTAGTTTAAAGCTTCCTTGACCAGTCTGGCAAGCCTCCTACTAAAACTGCTCTTCCCCTTCATTCTCAGACCAGCTCCACCAGCCCCAGTAGACCTGGCCTACTAAACTGAGTTCCATGCTCTAGATACTCAAACACCACCGTTCTAACCATTTATTAACCTGGCAAATCTTCCTAGCCTTTTTAAGGTCCTCCCCTTTATCCTGGAGAATTGACGAAAAGGCTACCTGAGCTCCAGAGCCCCTAACCGCCCCTCACAGGTCTCTGTAGTCCTTCCTTATGTTCTCCAGGCTACTGCTATCTATATCACTAGCACCCACATGGATCACTAAAAGTGGGTAATAGTCAGTGGGACTTACTAGACTAGGCAGCCTCTCTGCAACATCCCTGATTCGTGCCCCTGGTAGGCAACACAGCTCCCTTGAGACTGGGTCAGGCCGACAGATGGGTGTCTCTGTGCCTTTCAAAGTAGAGTCCCCTACCACTATGACCTGCTGCTTTTTCCTGGCAGCACGAGTAATGATCTTAAATACACCAAATTATACAAAAAAATCAGAAAACACATTAATGTAGTATTTTTGTTATTGCTGTCAAAGCTCCCCCTTATTTGTGATGTCTACTAGTTTCTTTTGGGTTTTGTGGTTTTTGTGGGGGTGTTTTGTTTTGTTTTGTTTTGTTTTTTTCCATGAAAAGATAAATGCAAACTATCCTATAGAAGACTAAAGTACGTGTAAAATGCTCTCCAAGGAATACTTTACAGATCACTGGACAAGCTACCTCAGTGCTTTATAGGAGGCCAAATCCTTCTCCTACTGCTTTTATTCATTGTCCCATTTTCTGTAAATGGATTAGTCCTTAAGGAATGGAGAAGACAACTTCACTTCAACTCTAGAGTCTAAAAAGTACAGTGTCTTCACCGTTACTGTCTTCAAAGCTGCATGGATTTAGCGACAGTAGAAAATAAAAGGATCTTCTAGACCTTGTTTTTCATTCCAGTGAGAGCTACTATTATATGGCAACAATTCCAACACTTGCAACATCATTAACTTTTTTTTTTCAAGTTCTTGGATATATTGTTGACCATAAGGGAGAGGCGAAGTAAATAACTGAAATGAAATTCAAGAAAATAAAACTTTTTCTCATGGCAGGGAAGATGGGGAGAGAAGAGGGAAGCCAAGCAGTACACATCAAAGCAGTAATATCACACCCCCTACCCTACAAATCAGCTTCAGAAAACTGTTGAAACAGAAGTCAAGAAATAGCTCAGATGATTCAGAAAAGCACTTTCTTTCTGCCCCAGCCGCAGGCATATTCAGGTAAACATTGAGCCATACCATGGAAACACCAACTTGCAATTGAGAAAACCAAAGCATAATGCAGAGAACAATACAAAGATCAACAGGTGACCTTGCTTCTAGACTTCAGAAACTGCACACAATGAACTACTGCCACTTGCCATTTAAGGATGGGAAAATAAGTAAAAAAAAATATCAGCAATGACAGTACATGAAGATAAATAATGAGACCTTCCACAGCACTGCCAGGGGGGAAGAGGGGGAAGGGCAGTCACATCACATACCTACACTGCACTGGAAAAAGTTTTCTTCTCATCATTTCTCACGTAATGTTTGTAGCTGTGGGAATATTGAAGAAAAAACAAAGATTTAGAGAAGGAAGGATTGAGAAGCAAGGCATCAATAGTTTCTTACAGAGATGAAAGAAAGAAGAGACCAGCAAGATCAAATCTAAGCAAGAAAGAAATCAGATATGGCAGCTCAGTAATGGTCAAATACGTACCTCTGGTATAGTGTTTAATCCACACGACACTGAATCCTAGGTTTAAACTCAGGTAGAAACATTACCACATTTTATTCATCTGCAAATTACATTAATGACTTAATTTTAAATAGCCACCCCATAGACTATTTCCTAGCCGCAGAAATGCACAGTCCCCATTCAGTGACATTGCTTTTGTCTCTCATTTTCAGCTGGTTACCTCATTAAGAACTGGCTTCTGAAACTTCTCTTATTCACTGTATTCTGTGGCAGAGTAGTTATTACATTTGTCAAACCTGTGAGAGATCCTTGAAAGTATTAACTTTGCTATTTGGCCAGGATTCTTTTTAAACTCCTCTTCATGAAGAATGAAAGAAGACAAATGAGACAGACAAACTCGACAACTCAGAACCCTTTCTAAGCTGACTCAGAGAAAAGGGTTTTTTTGTATCAGCTAATACAGAAGAAAGTCTGAGACACAAGTTTAACTTATATATTTAGTTTCATCCAGCAAGTACTTTCTGCTAGTTGACATTCTGTGATCAAATTTCAAGAAGTAGCTTTTCCCCTCAACTTCAAGAAAAAAGAAAAATAGAATAATGAACTTTTTTTTTATTTTAAATCCACTCCTACTTCAAACACAGCTTTCTATAAGAAAGGCTGAGCTCACTTTTAGATTATAAAATTAAGTACTTAATACTTCCTCCCCCGTACAATATATAATTCTGAACACTTTTCTTTGCTGAAGAACATACATTTTTTAAAACTAAGACACTTCTTCGGGTTTAAGTAGAGAGACTGGGAAACTCTACAGTTAAAAGAATGTTTCCTGAGAAAGTGGAAAAGAAGCTGGAAATAAAGCTCAGTTTCATCTCTCAGCCTTAACTTATGGTGGTCTTCTGTGACTCCACAGGAAGTCAATAGTCCGATGGGTAACACGCTTAACTAAGGATCAGACAATTGCTGGGTCAATTATCCCTGTCTTGTGAGCATTTGTTTTTTCATTATTCCATGTGGATTCACAGCCTTTGAAAGCCTAAAGCTGATAGATAGAAAGAAAGGACACACAGAACATGCAATTGTTAAAAGGATTTGGGGTTCAAATTGCTGTAGATGCTTCAATGTGGGACCAGTATGATTCTCACCTTGGACTCCCACTGCCTAATTTCATTATCTGCCTAAATGAGCGGAGGTTATATAATTAAAAGGTTTCTAACCCAGTAAAAACAAAGATCAAATAACTCTTTTAAATCTGTGAACACTCTCCAGTGAACTTCTTTTCTGGGTTCTGCTCTGAGGGAAGCAATGAAGCAAATGAGGGATCCAGACCTGACCCCAGCAAACATTTTAATAGCAGCAGGATTGAGCTACAGAGTGAAGAATTAAGAATGCTTTCATTAGTTGCATGCTAATTGCCCTGGCAGGACACATAAGGTCAAACAAGGCTGGGTTTATCACTGAATAGCAACCACCAGTGCAAGCTGCCTTGCAGGAGGCAAAGAAACTGCTATGCCTGCACCCTCCAGGTGACAATCTGCCTCATGCAAGAAACCTCTCCTGATCTGCCTTCAGAAAAGCAGTTCCAACTCACTTCCCCTTTGGGATACTTGCACCACTGAGCCCTGGACTAAAATAAAGGTCTGGTAATAAACTAAATTAAATGAGCTACTTCCCACAGAGGACTGAGTCACAAAGAAAAATTAAGAAAGAAAAATAAAAAAGAAAAAAAGAAAAATTATAAGAAGATGGCTTTGTTTTACTTTTTTGTTTTGATAGGGTTTGGGGGTATTTGTGTGGGTGTGTTTTTTGGTTTTGGGTTTGTTTTGGGGGGGAGGGGAGAGTGGTTGTCATTTTTAAGGAGAAACTAAGAAATAAACCAGGATAATTGAAGCAAAGACATTTCCCATCACGAATGCTTGAATGTTGTACACATGATCTCATTGGTAATGGGTCAATACCTCCTGCTGTGCCTTGGGCAAGATGGCTGTGACATATAAAATACTTTTAGTGGCTGTTGACATTGCAGAAAGTTTTTATTTCTGTCTCTCCTTATTTATTTTTTTTTTAACTGCATGTATGTCTTCATCTTAAGCCTAGAAAAATTATGAACTTCATAACAATCAGTTGGTTGAACTAATAATTGCATGTTACACCATCTACCACCCATAAGCAGTCAAAATTTGTCACACCGTTAATAAAAGGAGATGAAAATTTAAGTACAAGTAAGGACATTTGTGACGTATTGTTGTCCATGGTGCTGATCTCAGGGGCTGGTTCCTGTAAATCCTCAAGAGCCTGGAGCCATCAGCTGACATCCAAAACACCTGAAATCAACAGAAAGGCTCCCTTTCAGACCAGGGAGAAAATTGTAAGTGGTCTAACAACGAAGAGGTTGCATTTGCTTTCATTTGCACATTCATCAAACATTTTGGAAAAAAACCCCAGACAGATCTTTTCTACTAGTATCACTTTTGGAAAATCGCCATTTCATGTGATCAGTTTCCTCTGAGAAGTACAAAAAGCCAAGAAGGCTCAGCAGGATATACTAATGCCTCCAAAGAGAATGTGATGGGCAGTGATCAGATAGGATTTTTTACTTTACATAGAGAACAGGAAGAAGTAGGTGTAGAAATGGCGCAGCAAAAGAAAGCAGAAAAATTTCAAAGTACAGCTTCATTATAGCAAATATATATGATCATGATTACTAATGGCAGAAAGCAAGTGAATTTTCTAGAGTACTAGTGACATTTCAGCTTTCTATAGGACACTGCAACATAGAAAGTTCATGTAGAGTAGATGAAGGGTGAATATTCTGTTTCCTCCGCTTTTCCTAGTTAAACAGTAACCTAAATAGGAATAGGCTATTAATATGAATAGAATATGACACAAAAAAGAAGAAATAATATCTGTACATTTTATATCACATCCTTCTCTGGACTCACTACATTGCCCTTCATTAAAGAAGGGGAGATTAGATGCCCAAAAGCCATTATTATTTTTATTGGTTTTATTACTTACTGCTATTTACTTGCAGTTCATAAAACTAATATAGGATGCCATCTAAAATTATCTAGAAGATGAGTTCACTGCACTATCCTCTCCCCTTCCCAAGGGAAAGACATGGGTTATAATACAAAGGCTAGATATTGCCCAAAGAAAACCCTCACCAGAAATTTCAGCAAGAATGTACTGCAGAAAATACACACAGACTGCTTAATACTAATTATTTTTCCTAATTTGTGGTACATTAGTACTGTTTCCTGCATTCTTTCTTCTCTGTATTTATGTGGGTATGAGCTTATTCCATACTATGAAAGAGACATCAAGGTATAATTCCCCATTCTTCCCAAAGGGTGCAGTAAAAAAATTCATCTGTTGTCAGAATATTTCCTGCAGGGTACTGCTTTTAATGAAAACTACCACTACAAACAGTGACCAACAAGGTAGTCAAATTAATCAGATTCTCATCCCCCACCAATGTTTTTAGTAAAATCTCAATTTTTATAGTTATTTTTGTAATAACCAGCTTCTAGTCAAAGAAGGAAGACATTTTCCACACTGAAGAATTACTAGCAAGAAAGGCAGAAAAGCAGACCTCATTAGGTTTAGCAGGATCCCCTTAGGCAGACCCAAGTTATCTGGAGAGCACTTAATACTCCAGGCAAATACCTTAATGAATTATCCTCACTCCATTTTCCCCAGGAAAGAGGCAGAAAAATCTGCAAGATGCTTGAGAGCCAGCCTTTCCAGTCTATACCCACCTCACTCAAGCATTTGGCCTTAGTACAAAAGAAACTGGATGCAATTCTTTGGCCCACACTTCGAAGCTTAAACTAGGTGATCTACTGTCAGCTGTTTACTGAACCCCCTGCCTCTATATGTTATTTTTTGTACCCTTCTCTGCTACCTCCTTTTTATTCTGTTTCTCTCCCTCAGGCAACTTGCTGCATCTATCCATAATTTGACAAAAAGAATAACCAGAACCTCTGCAAATGTAATGTGTACATGTGTGTGTACCTACACCTCTGCCCCAACCAGGGCCAGAAAAAGAGATGTGTTAAGGATATACCTTAAACATCCTGACAAAAAAAAGCATTGGATAAAACTCAGTTTCTTTTGGCTACACAATGAATACACGGATGGTATAGTTAAAAATAGAAACTGTGCTACTACAGAAAATACAAATCCGTGTATTGCACTTTTCAAGGTTATCTGTTGTTCTGTCTCGTATTCTTTTCCCCTCATATGGCAAGGCTGCTCATTTCAAAATGTCAGGGAGTCAAATACAAATCAAGAGACTTCTAAGGTACTGAAAAAACACCTCTCAGTACTTATTGGGAAGCATTTGCCTTCAGAGAAACATCACTATCATGTGACCCTGGAGCACTCAGCAGTAAGGTACAACAGGTGATGATCACATCCTGAAAGGCATGCCCTGCTCATAAGCAAAGTGAATAGATAAAGCAATGACTGGCTGATTAAAAAAATCCAAAACTTTGGCTTATCTCTGTCCTGCACATCCCATAAAATTACAGCTCAAAAATATGGAGAGTGCCTTGATAATTTATAACAGAAAATACCTCCCTCGGGCACCATGATTTTGTCTGGCTCAAGATAGTTCCTATCCAAGCACAGAGGAAAATGGTAAAATAAGAATAAAGGAGTGGCTGAAAATGCTAAACACTTAGATCCAAGACAGAAAACCAAAGCCAAGAGCCTTGCCCCTACATGCTCTAAAACACACACACACACAAAAAAAAAAAAAAACAACCAAAAAACCCACCAAAAAAACCCCAACAAAACACCACCAAAGAGGAACTATAATATTAATAATTAAAATTGAATTAAAAGTAGTGTCAGTTAAGGCCAAGGGAGTATTTTTAGTTTATAAATTTTTTATTGCTTTTGATCAGTTAGAGCCACGGAAGGCTATGAATACAGAAATATGCATGTAAATGAAATAGTATGTACTAAGATGCCCTAACTGAGGATATTTTTTTTATAAACCATAAAAATTGTATAATTAATGTAATAATAGGTTAAGGACACGAATAAGTAATGAGAATTATGTTTAAATAACTGATGTTTAGACAAGGGTCCAAGAGGATTAAAGATACAACCTTGAAGTCAGATTCTCATTTTGTCAACACCATAACAACCATTGCAGAGTTATACTGCTATGACGACCACAGCTATGCATCCATAGTTTAGCTCTGAATCATTATGTTATGGCAAGTTTGATTTGAATTACACAATATTTCTGAAAGTCTTAAAGGGAACCTTTATCCCATGAGATTAAGGGCAAAAATCATCCTTAGATTTGTAAAATTCATTGGTTATACAGTGGTCTCCAAACGTTAATGGCAAGTCACAAGCATAGACTTGAGAGAGGGACAGCAAGCGGCTGTAACTCATTATGCTGGTCCTTCACTTCATCTGGGATGCTCAGGTACCCTCCCAACGCCCATGACATGGTTCATGTCAACAAGCTTCAGGAAGGCAGAGGGAGGGGCAGACCTGGTGGGACCTAAGACGGGCAATCCTAGTGCTTCAAGGGTTTGGTTGCCAGCCTGAGCTTGGATGCTGCAAAGGCTGTGTATTGCATCTGGGATGGGAAGGGGTGGCTTGGCTCTCCAGGAAGAAGGTCTGATTATTAGAGCAAAAGAAAGTCTGTGCTCCTCAATCCTCCTTTACTGTGCCCACTCTCCCCTGTGCAGCCCTGGCATTAAGTGGGTGGTGAAACGCTCACAGGGCATCACTCCATTTCCAGAAGCCTCACCACCAGTGTCCAGCACACTGCCTCCATAGCCACATCTGCTGTGGCCCAACTATTGCCAGTATTAAAAAATCTTGGTATTTACCCAGCTTTTTGAAGATGAAAAGCAGCATCTGGTCATTGCATTATTATGCAAGGGTGCGTAATAACAGATGGTTCATGAGGGTTTTCCAAATGTACATTATTAGTATTTTGGAACATTAGGCAAACAAGATCTTGTAAAGATGTTATTACCTCTGATACAACTGTTACCCACTGCATCCCCAGCCTGACAACTGGATCTGAGAAAATCCATGTACAGAGGAACCTTCAGAAATACTCTGGGCTTTGTGCAAGGAGAATAAAGTGTCCTTATAGAGTTGCCACCACAGCAACTGCAGATTAAAGATGAGGTCTGAAGTCCAGCTGCTAAAATACTTAAGAAGTGTTGCTGGCAATATTTATGTGACAATAAAAGTTTGATGCTTCACAAACTAATAATACAAATATTTTTAAGCATTCATATCAGAAAGTTATTAAGTCAATATGACGAAACCTACAAAAGATCCACTGGTCAGAACTGCAACACTGTTCCAGACAAGATTTAAGGACCACCTGCTGTGCACAGATGCCTGGTCGTGACTGAATCTGCTTGTTTTGAGCCATATATACCAGCAGAAGACTTCGACCTCAAGGTCAGTCTTAAAACTCAGTACCCCCACCTCTCTCTGAGATCACATGAAAGTTACACTAGAGATCCATTCCTTCTCTTGCCATCTTCCATCTTTGCCCTTCATCCTCTGCATTTTTTGCAGGAAAGTAAAGTGCCAGCAAGACCATGAGGGAAGGAAGGAAGAAGTAATACTGAAAAAAATGTTCTTTTAAAGCAAATCCTGTCCATGTGAAGCATGATTTCACAGACACCATAATATATTATGAGTTTAGCTGCTCCTCTAAGCAATTGTGGCACATAGAGTCACTCTTGCTGGCAAAAGCAGTACCAGTCAGTGGGAAAAACACCAAAACTTCTTTGATAGCTGGCCATCCTCTTCCCGAGAAATAAACTTTCTCTTTTAGGGCTCTCACACATGCCTAAGAGGACTCTCCCTGCCAACTTATCATTACATGAGTGAGTTTGTGCTCTTTTGTGAACTAATATTCTAATTCACCATCCCGTGTGCATAAATTCACCATTTGTGTAGATGCATGTGCATAAAGTAAATTCACATGCATCTCACTTCCAGTGCATCCAAAAGATCACATAAAGATTTGGACTTCAACATTATTGTACTTTATGGTTACCAATAATGGTTTTAAAATACGAATATTGGTTTCATGTAGGTTGATTTCCTCATCTCACAGAGTTGAGGAGCCAAACTACACCCACTTTCTCTTGTAGTACCCCAAGGATTGCCATTATGATAGTGTTATGCAGAAAATAAAGTGGTGTGGACCTAAGATAACTGCATACCCTTGGCTTTGTTGTTTTGAGAAGCAGACAGGTGAGAATTCAGTTGACATGTTCATGTTACCTGAAAACATGTCCTTATTTTACACATATGATCAGTCTGAGATAACCACAGCAGAGCAACATTAGCACTAAGGCTTGCTTTTTTTCCCCTGGAAAAGAAGGGTTGCACGAGGACTTAGGGGTAACTTCAGCCTTCAAAACTTAAACAAAAAGGAAAAGAAAATGAAACTTCATGTGCAGATTTATTCTGAGCAGTAATGGTAAGGAACACAATTTTGACAAGTACAAAAGCTGGGTTTATTATCCCCTGGAGAGAAGATGAGTGGAAAAGCTGACATTGGTTGCATAGTGACATTTCAGGATGGAAGGAAGGCATGTAGCAAATTAAGTCTAGCATTTGTACCCTGTAGTGTTTTTCCCCTCAAGTGCTTATCTAACACTTTAGAATGTGTTCACAGCTGCAGCTTCTATTTCTGCCATTAGTAAACTTTTCTACTCTTGTTTTAAAGGAACATGCCCTAAACTTCCTTCCTGGTTCATTCTTTCTGTGATTTGGCAGGATCTGGGATCTCAAACAAAACACAAACATCTTATCCTACTTACTATTTTCAGCCCTTTTCTAACCAATTTAAAATTTTCCCTTCCTATTTTTAAAAGAACTTACTGTCAGCCCAATCAGTGCTTATTTATTCATTGCCCTTTGATTTCAATCTTGCATTGACTAGCCATATTGTTTCGACTGTGACCCTGAATGAAAATGCAAAGACCAAATACAGCTTCAGTCTCATATTACATTTGCTGTCTCTTCTTCAGTGTATCTATCTATAACCATTTAACAGTTCCCTAGTCTCAAAATCAAGGTGTTTTCATAGGACTTCATCCTTAACTGAGGCAGATAAGCTTTATACCCTTTATCACTGTACAGCCAATCATCCTCAATATGCTTAGCATAGTAACATATTGTGAGGGTGCATACTAGGTGGAATTTACAGCTTACTAGGTGGAATTTACAGGTGGAATTTACATACTAGGTGGAATTTACAGAACCTAAAAAGCCTCAGGGTCCAGACCATTTTCACCTTGATGACAGTGAAGTTACAAACCAGCATCTGACTTGCAGAGATTTGCCACCTGCACCTTGCAAGTTCACTTTAAATCATATACAACTGTTCCAGTGCTGAAGAATCACAAGACAACTTGAAGCAAAGGATTAAACTTTGTCTCATCAAGGAGTTTGTAGTAAGCGAGAAACTGAACAGATTCCCCATTATTTTTCTTTAACACAAGGAAGAACTCCTCTCTCCATAAATGTGATAGCAGTTTTGGATAGAAAACAATTATTTGTTTTCCCCACAAAGCAGAAAAGCTCTGGATATTGACTTACACTGCTGTGCTTGGTTCAGCTATTTTTTATCTTCCTAGTAGCTGGTGCAGTGCTGTGTTTCAGCTTTAGTCTGGGACCAGTGCTGATAACACATCAATGGTTTTAGTTGTTGCTGAGTAATGCTTACTCTGCTAAAAGACTTTTCGGTCTCATGCTCTGCCACTGAGGAGAGGTACAAGAAGCCGGGAGGAAAAAGAGACAAGACACCTGACCCAAACTAACCAAAGAGGTATTCCATTAGTTTTATATTCTCACCCCTTGTTATTTCCCTTATCATTATTATTAGAAGTGGTTTTGTATTATGCCTTAGTTACTGGACTGTTCTTATCAACCCATGGGGATTTACACTCT